>MJUU01011989.1:29611-56325 GCA_002080025.1 Modiolus philippinarum | reverse complement strand
TTTAAAAATTGAATAATTTTGTCGCCTGCGACGTTTGTAAATAATTCTGTAAGAGAATCGGCTGTATAAAATGTGCGACGTATGTCGGCAACATCAACACAGACATGTAAAACATGCTGTATTGTGTAAGCACAATTGCATGGAATACACTCAGGTCGGTCTTCACCATTTAGAATGTAACCATGAGTTGTTTGAAGTTTGGATCAAGAAAATATGAGAAATATCAACTCATTCATTTAGTCAACGCCATCCAAAATATATCTTTGTACATCATAATAGGTCATTCCGGTGAAAACGAATAAAGAAGCATAAAGTGAGAAAGGGGGGAAATCTGAAATAAAAATACAAAAAATATGAGGAATTTAAGAGACTTCACACTAGTAATATCTTTGTTAGTGCCTTATTATCATGAAGAAATGAGAAATTTTCAACAGAAATTAATACTTTATTTTTCAATGAAGTATGTCGATTTATCAAAAAATAAAAACGCTTCTCGTTTGCATTGGTTCAAAATGTACGACAGTGTCTGAGTCTACGATTAAGCAGTTTGTTTCAAGTAACCGAATTCCAATTTCTTCAAGAATAAGAAACGTATAAGATTACGATGCATTGGACAATCTTTTGTGTCATAATTTTTTGTTTGTCCTACCAAAACAAATGTAATAAAGTAACCGAACAAATAGAAATAAAACTCTCTAAAGGCCATAAAAAAAACATTCCTAAACAGTCCCCAAACCCTTTCAGAAATTGGAGGCAGACGAATCTTATTTTTTATCATTTTATTGTGAAAAATACTGTATATGTTGAAGAAAATGGTTAAAAATCAAAATAAAATATTTTGAGGGGCTGAAAAAAAGGGGTGGATGGTTGAGAATCTTTACCATCCGCCCCTCTTTTTTCAGCCCCTCAACATATGTAATGATATTTTTCATTATGGCCTAGCCTGTTTTGGGTATTATTATTGGTCATTTATGCTATACTGATACAGACCTTTTGAAAGATCAACGACTAACACCAACACGGCTAAGCACTCGTATTTCTTCATATCTTATAGTCCTTCAATAGGGACTGGAATGTTACTATACAATCCTAAAATAAAACAAAAACTTTTTTATTTCGTAACACATTGATTTCTTGGATACCCTTACATAATCTTAAAAATAAATAACATACATAGATTTCTGGGATAACCTTACATAATCTTAAAAATAAATTAGGCTTGGTTTAATATTTGTAGAATTATTGATTTGGGTCATAAAATTAAAATAAAAATTTCGAAACATGCCAACCACAGATTTTATGATTAAAATTTCAACAGACACAAGCTATCATACCTACACAACTTTGTATCGCTAAAATGTTTTATTGTGAATATATAGTTGATTTCATTAATTGGCGTCAAATCTTTCAAGGGGTAAAATACACGATTGACCGGTTGAACCAATAACAACGTAACAACCCAGACGCACACCAAACTTTCTGTGATTTGAAAATTGACTTAAACGTTCTTTTTTCGGATTTGCATCAAAGTATAGATACCAAAACTGTATATTTAGGATCTTCATGGGTTAATCTGGAATTTTCGCCCCGGCCTGATTTAGAACAGCTGTGCAGATATGGAAAAGGTCATGTTTAAATCCATATTGATTGTTGAAAATGGATTTTATAAAGATTCTGATAGGACTTTATAAATAGTTTTTTGATTTCATACAAAATTGATAGTATTTAAATTTGATATTGTTTATTTCTTTTCCGTGGATTGCAAATTAATCCCTGTCCGTGGTATTGTATAAATCCGTCATACTTTACTTAAGTCTGGTGCTTTTGTGGTCCGTTTGATATCTAGAAATCCCCATAAAAGAATTCTTAAGAATTCATTTCACATATTTTGCAATTGTCTTATTTTTGTTGAAAATATGTTTATCATACAAACTCTGACAGAAATATTTATAATTTTTATCAATTATTAAAAAAAGCTACCCATTGGGTGTATATGTTAATTTTTATTTTCTTAAGCACACTGAAGGAGTGAGTTAGAGTGATGAAACTTACTTTCTGTATAAACAAAAACAGACAAAACATTTGGCTTGATGTAAACATTTACAAACTATGTGAAATGAGGATATTGAAAAACTCCAAAGATCAACTTGACATCTTAAACTCTAGATCATTATCACACTGTAACAGCATTAAAACTTTCGACTTCTGCACGCTTTACACTACTATTCCTCCTGAACAATTAAAATCTCGGCTGAAAGGTTTAATTCAAAGATGTTTCTCACGTAAGAACGGTGAACGAAGATATAGGTACATTGTTGTAGGTAGAGAACAAGCCTACTTTGTAAAAAATAACTCCAAATCGGAGAAAAAATATAGAGGAAGAAGTGATTAAAATGTTAGAGTTTCTGATCGACAATATATTTGTGCAGTTTGGTGGACTTGTTTTTCAACAGACTATCGGAATTCCTATGGGCACAAACTGTACGCCTCTCCTAGCCGATCTGTTTCTTCACTCTTATGAAGCTAAATTCATCAAAGGGCTTCTTCAAAATAAAGATAAAAAACTGGCACAATCCTTCAATTTTAGCCTCCGTTATATAGATGATATTTTTTACTAAACAACCCTCGCTTTGGTGATTTTCTTCATTTGATCTATCCAAAAGAGCTCGAAATTAAGGATACCACAGACACTTCTACATAACCCTCGTTCCTTGACCTTCATTTTGAAATTGACAACAGAGGTAGACTTAAAACTGAGCTGTACGACAAACGCGATGACTTCACCTTTCCAATAGTCAACTTCCCCTTTCTTTGTAGCAACATCCCAACAGCGCCGGTATATGGAGTTTACATCTCCCAGCTCATTCGCTATTCAAGAGCCTGTGTTCGATACAGTGACTTCCTTAATAGAGCCCCGTTGCTCACAAATAGGCTACTTCAACAAGGGTATGTTACCCAAAACTTGAAGTCATCCCTTCAGAAGTTTTACGGTCGACATCACCATCTTGTTGACCGCTATGGGATATCTGTTTCCCAGATGACAACAGATCTTTCCCTCTAAAGCTTAATTGTTGTTTCCTCTACCGGATTTGACATGTTCAACACGGCGGGTGTCTTATAAGAAGCAGGAGATGCTAACTCTACCGGGGCACCTGATCTCACCCATGGTTTTTTGTTGGGTCCGTGTTGTTCATCTTTGTGTGTGTGTGTGTGTCTTCATTTTTCTTTTCTGTGCCGTACCCATGTTGTGTCTCTGATTTTTTCCTTTTTTGTTTCTGATGTTGCCATTGTCCTTGGATTGTTCGTTTTGGATTGACGGTTTGGTTCTCACTTACTTTACATGTCAATAAGAAGTAAACTGGTCATTCAAGTTATGTTTATCAATACTGAAAAGTACTGGGAATACATTCCGTGTTGTTGATATGAAATGCAATGACAGAAAAATTGAATTAATTTATTATTACTTGTCCTCACTTTACAATTTAAAAAGGTAAATTACAACATTGAAAAAAAGGTTAAAAAACGACCCCCAATAAAAAACGAAAAAAACAAATAATTCATGGAAACTTAAATCCTTCTTAGAAGAAGGAGAGTAAATGTCATTTCTAAACATGTATCACTTGAGCAAAAGCTAATTTAATATTAATCTGTCAGCCAAACTCAAAAGATTTCCATATATTTACAAATTGTTTATTTTCATTGTTTTGTTTTTGCAATTGCAAATGAAAAGAAATCAAATCAATGATGAAAACATGTACCATGCTCAAAAAATACATATAAAGACAGTCTGATACAATTTATGTTTAAAACCATTGTTTTTTTGAATTGGTGTCCAGTGTCAACCTTGCCTGAATAGATAACACCTATTTGACATGTAAATTATCTGAACACATGGTTAAGTTGTATTTACATTAAAGACCTTGTTTGTTTATTTTTGTTCATAAGGAAAGTTACAGCAATCGAACTAAACCCTTCAGTTTGTTTAAGCTTTAGAAAATAAAATAACATAAGACAGCTAATGGGTAAACCATTTCAAATTTGGTGTCAGAGTTCGCATAAGAATATAAACATATTTTTCAACAAAAATTGAAAAAAATGTTGTTAAATGTACTTCCAAGAATTTTTCTGTAGATTTATAAAAATCAAATGCACAATATCCTAATATTACCCAATCCAAACATTTGGTGAATCAGATATAGGAGTTTAAAACTAATTTATAGAAATGTATGTCGACTGTGTAACGTTTCTAAGATCATGAATACACTTCCATAGTACTTGATAGTACATTCCTTTTTAGCAGGTATTACACTTTTGTGGCTTTAATGTTCATTAAATTTTTTGACTCCATTTTTGAAACATTTGTATGATTTATCGTGTTTTTAGGTTTTAAAATTTCTCTTTTGATCTCCTCTTGTTTCGGTATTCATTTGCCGATGACATAATAGCTATTCGTTCTTCTTCTCTTGACGTAAAAGTCAAAAGTATAACAACAGATTAGTACCATGATGATTTATTTATTTTTTTCACTAAAATAGAAAAAAAGTTCCTGGTTTTAAAATGCTGGAACTTTTTGGTATACTTTATGTTCTGTCATAGTATTTCATTCAAAAAGTGTTTTGTTTATGATATCAAAAGATCAATGACTTATATTTTTTTTTAATTTTTTACTTTCGTTGTTTTTTTTATAATTTCTAAACAGATATATTTATGAATAAAAAATACCGACTTTAGTATAAACTTTGTGTCCGCATAATATGACCTTTTCGCCACATGTCGCACCAGGGCAAATCAAAACATTAGGAAGACAATAAGCCAGGACTTTGTAAACTCTGATAGAAAACAAATAACCGAAACGATCTGAATGAAAGGCCGAAATAAGCTAAGGACAGAGCTAGGCATGAATGAGATACAGTGGAACCTGTCTAATCCGACACAGCACGGGACCACAAAAATATGTCGGATTTCACAGGATGTCGGAATACTCAGGTTAAGATTACTTAAAAAGCTGACTTTGGGATCCAAAAATTACGTCGGATTTGACGGGATTTCGGAATACTCAAGTGTCGGATTAGACAGGTTCCACTGTACTCCCTATTTGCAAATAAAATTTTCAGAATTTCTAAATAAAATCAGGGTTTGGGACAAAAACGGAATGATGCTTAAATGAATATATACTTTCAAATTTTGGCATTTATTTTTGTAATTTCGAAATGTAATCCAGACCACCTGTTTTAAGTGCTCACATCTCACCATTTTATAACGCCAAGTTTTCTTACATTGGACTTGATGAGTGCCCTGTGTTTGTCTATATGTTGTAATCGTCCACTAGCTTAAGACACTAGTGTTTTTGTCGGGCAAAGGATGACAGTGATTGTAAGAGTACTTTGCCAGTTTAATTGATGTTTGTTGACAATCCCGCACCCATGACCAATGAAGACATGAATGCTCGACAATTAGCACAGAATTCCGCTTCAACCGGTGCTAGGGGCCATCTTGAACTTACTATGAGGTATGAGCAAAGCTCATTGTTGAAGGCCTCATGGTGACTTCAAAATGAAGAACAACAATAAAAGCGTTGTTCCTTTGCTTGTTTTTTACCATGAGACTTTGTCTCATGTGCATTTACTCCATTCATTCATTTATTCACCATATACATAAAATTTAAATGTGGATGATACAAGGTTTTGCATCAGGATGAGCTTGCATTGAACCTTTGAACTCCTAGTTCACATGCCAAACAAAACAGGACAACTGTAAACTCCTCCTCATTAAAATACCCCAACTGTCAATTCGGCTTTTATTTACCTGCACAGTTAAAAAATACATCTTACGACATGGCTTTACAAAGCGTATGATAAATTGTATCATTTACCATGGTACAAAAAACTTTTTAAAACCTTACTCTTTATAGGTTAAAGTGTCAAAAATTCATCAAGTCGGTAAACAGAAAGTAGTATTCCATATGTCTTAAAACACATCATACGATATGATATTTATAAAAAGTTTGAGACAAAATTTCATGCGTGACCATTATGCTGTACACGTGTTTCAATGAGTACCCTCATATGACATTGCAGTAGAAAGCTTCAATTAAAATACTGAATAATACAAAAAGTGTCAAGAATTGACCAGTTCTGTTTCAAAGGTATCAATTGATAATATTATATTTGAGGTTCGCTTACAGTACAGTAAAGTTTCACCCCTCACCAATCTTTCTAGGGCAAAGTTATTATGACTTTTGAATTCATTATGTTCTTAAACGTTTTGTTCTGGTCATAATATTGATGATATATTGTTGAACGCACGATAAGCTGTTTACCACCAATCTGACTAAGACTAACTTTTCAAGTGTATTTTTTGAAATTTAATTTCGTCAAACATTTAGTATACATGTTCTATGATTGATAAAGAAATATTTTTTAAGGTTGCAAAATGTTGCAGTGATTTGAAGACAAGACTCCAGATCAATGAACATTTTGATATTTATTTTTAATAAATAAAAGGTCTTGTGAAGAGCTGTTACTTTATATGTTACAGTGATTTTTGTAAAATCGGGGAATTGTAAAATCACTGAAAATTCAGGGATTTTGTTCAATCACTAAATTTGTCAGTGGGTTTGTAAAATCCCTAATAAAAATTAAGAAATAAAACATGGCCGCCATACTATATTGTCATTATAACATGGGCTTGAGTTGTTTTTGCAAATATTTTATCCCGAGCGTTAGCGAGGGATAAAATATGCAAAAACAACGATAGCCCATGTTATAATGACAATATAGTATTTGGCGGATATGATTTATTTCGATTCTAATATGGAAATTTCGCCCATTTTATATCCGAAGCGAGCAGCGACTATCTAATGGTTCCGTAACATTTCGATTTTGATAAACAAACTCGCTGACAAAAAAACTTTCCACAAATACAATAAAAACTTACTTTTGTTTGATTTAATTGCTATTTTAACTGTAGAAAATGCCTCAAGTCCTCATAATCTCCATTTAAACTTTTCAACCAACGCTGCTTACGAACCGGACATTACGATTTTATTTGTGACGTCACAAGTAGAAAAATTAAAGTTTGTCCCGAACATTGCCTTTTCGAGTAGAAAAAATTCCATAATGAATTTCGGAAACAAATTTAATTAAAAAATTTGTAAGTGGGTGGTAGATTTTGACAGTTAAAATGAAAAATAGATTCAAAATATGCAACAGAAACTATGCATCTTTGCGCATGTGAAAAGACTGTTATATTGGTATTATAACATGACTCTATTTACAAAGCTAATACAGGAAGCCATATTAGAATCAGAGATTTTACAAAATCACTTTAAAAATCTATCATTATTTTACTGATTCCCTGGTCATGTTTAGGAAATTCGTAAAATATTCAGATATTTTTTTACAAAGAGTATGTTTGAAAGATGTAGCAGCTTAAGATCTATTAAAAACGTAATTTTTAGATAAAATCAATGAAATTTCAATATTTGTATTTAATATGACCGAACTTAAAGTTTTTTAATTAAGTATTTTAAGTTCAATGTAATTTGGCACTGGAATCAATGTTACGAAATGAGGAGCAGTTTTTCTCGAGAATTTATTCAGGCAAAAAAGATTGATTGATTGATTGGTGTTTTACACAAACTTCAGCAATATTTCAGCTATATTGTGGCGAGAACTGTTAAGTAAGTTGAACAATCATAATAGATATATAGAATATCAATATAAAACCATTAAAGCTTTATACAAGTAAAACAAGAGTGTAAAATAAAAAAATATATAAAAAAACATAGGAGATATGACAGATTAACTGTTACAATATTACAACTATAAATTAAATTCATTTAAAATCCTACTAAATAAATTGATTGCTTTTAAAAATTGAACGATATTGTCGCCAGCGACATTTGTAAATAGGTCTATAAGACAATCAGCTGAATAAAAATCACGCCTGATATCAGCAACATCTACACATTCAATTAAAACATGTTGAATTGTATAAGGACAATTGCATGGAATACATTCAGGTCGATCATCACTGTTGAGGATAAAACTATGTGTTGTTCTAGTATGTCCAATACGACATCGAGTCAACACTACCTGTTCCCTACGGTTTTTACCACAGGAAGGCAAAAAAGAAAGGGAATCTAAAACTAAAAAGAAATGATGCAAACGATTCTTAGCTATCAACAGAAGGAGGAGAAAACATGCAACTTTTATTATGATGTTTGAAAAACTGTACATGGATCATCTCAAACTGTACATCACTGTTTAGGCAATTAAAAAAATATAACCCAGATTCTCATCACCGCCTGTCCCGATTTTTTGAAACCTCTTTCAAATATGTTGTTTGCCAAATTATGATCATTTTCTACAAAATTTACAGTATTTTTCCAAAAATGATAAAAATAAAACATAAAATCCATCCGTCTGTGCTGAATTTTAGAAAAAGTTGCATAAAATCTGTAAAAGATAAACTAGTTTTCTAAGATAAATCATGGAATCCAACTCTGGTTTACGGAATTGATAAGAATGTGCAAATACAACGAGAATGCATTTTGCAGTAAATTCGATGAAATTTTATTCCTTGGAATGCTAAACTCTTAACAGCTTATAATGAGGAAATGCATTGAAATCTCAAGCATCCAAATATAATAATATAAAATGACAACTGAGGCATTGTCATTTTAAATCGAAAAAATGATAAGTTAAAATATAAAGTGACTCGATTGAAATATCATTACATGAATCTGTAAAAATATCTGGCTGATTTGGGGACTTCAAGGACTTATTTTTGAACTAATTTTTGTTTCAATCAATTTTTTACTATGCTGGTGAATGACAAATAAAACGGGCGGATAACCTATTCTCCATTTCTCTACAAAATTATTACCGCAGGTTTTCAAATTGCATACATTTGTTATATAAATTAAGAAATATTGGGTTATTTTCGTCATAATCCTAAAGAAATATAATTTTGACGTCAAAATTTTATTAACATTAAAAAATAGTCAACCTAAATTTTTAATCGTTTCAAACAAACTACGGATAAGAATATTTAATGAATAATCAATTAAACTGCACAACATTTTGAGTACAATTGTGCAAATTTCAATTAAATCACTTAGGAAATGGTTTTATAATATTTTCTTTCAAAATGTAGTTTTATACGAATTACATCTTATATTGTAGAAAACCTGACTTGCCAATACGTTTGTGCAAGGTCAATTTTGTAAACCTATAATAATTATTTTCTCTTTTATCAGTGATTTTGGAAAATCCCTAGCCAGAATTTCAGGGATTTTTCAAAATGTAATAAAATTACTAAAATGGTCAGTGGCTTTACAAAATTACTAAATATTTCAAAATCACCAATTTTACAAATTCGCTCTTACATATTCATGGGTTGTATTTTAAAATATATAAATAATTTAATATCTAGGGAGAAATGATCAGTGTTGAAAGTTTTAAGTCGATGAAACGAAGTGGGCAAATTCACTCTAGTTTTGATCAATAATTTCAGAGTAATCGATGAATTATGTTTTCCAACTCGTTCTAATGGTAAAGAAATTATTCGCTTGCTTTCTGGTTTGATAAGTTCTGTTAACCGTTTTTATAAACTTTGGTATTTTGACTGACTGGTCAAAGAAAGGAAATTAAAAATTTGACAACTTAACGGTAATGGCGGCCATTTATTTTTTTACTGGATTCAAGATATTTGGAAGGATGCCATAAAACATTCCTATCGTTTGCTGAATTGATTCTCAGCATCTTTATGTAATTCTCTAAAACTTTTTGCTTGCAATATTTTAATTTTTACTGTGAAATTGTGCTATACTATATTTTCTTTATTTGGCAAAAAGCAAAAACTACATGTATGTAACATTACAAACTTTATTTTTATAAGCTTTCCTTATGTTTATTAAACTTACATCCCTGTGAAAAAAAAAGAAAATAAACCATACCTTACGGCTAGTTAAAGACGCTCCGATTGACGATTGCTTTAGAGTAGATTCGCAAAGTTTATCGATTTCAAGTTTCAAAACAATTTGTGACGTATATTCTATATACATATATTACAGAATGTAGTTATGATAATTTATTAATGATTGTCGGTCTACAAACAAAAACTTTTAAACAATAGAAATTTTATATATATCAATAAATTTAGACAAAAGTAGCATATGCACCAGTCGTTCATCTTTCCTTTGAAGTGGCAATTTACGGATGTATACATCATTTTTTGTTTAAAACGTCATATGCACTTTTCGATTGGTAACATATTTGCAGAACTTGGATGACAAGTATTGAGCAAACAATTTGGATACCTGTAGGGATTGAAATGCAGCACTTTTAGTACATTTATTTATTCGTATGAGCCAGGTTCATAAAAAGGTTAGTTAAGATAAAACACAATAAGCTAGTCACGATAAGTCTTTTCAGGGCATATCAAATGGTTTTTTTCTTCTTATACATGTATTGCCATTTTCACAATATTTAGATAAGTTATTTAACAAGAACCGAGGATTCAAAAAAAAAAAAAATAATAATAATAATTGATTCATCGATCTCATTACCATGGAAATCAAGCTGGGTCAAAGGGCAATAAGTTTTTTTGCGTTTTTTTCTTTAAAAACGATGTTTTACTTTAAAAATATAGGGGAAATTATTTTCAACGCAATGCCTATCAAAACAAAAGAAAAAAAATCGAAGTAACATAGATTTATAGAAAAAGTCTTTTGCTTTTACTCATCTAATAATTACTATCATTCTGCTCGTATGGAAAAATCCCCATATTTGATTGGCTACGAGTACTTCTAATCATTTCCGTCACTGTTTTATCAGTCAGTAAAACAACACCAGCATGCGACTCCTACACAGCGATAAAAAGTAAACGAAAAAGGCGGAGTAATCTAGACAATGAAATGGTGCATCCTTCATGATTTTTTATTAAGTTAACTTTCGTATTCTATTTTCGGAATGTAATTATAAGTATTGAATGCAATATCTTGTAGATTTATTGTCGTGCAAAAGCGTGGACCGTAGCACATTTTTACATGAAGAGATAGCGCGCTTCATTCAAAATGTGCTACGGTCCACGCTTTTACATTCCAATAAAACTACAAAATATTGCATAAAATTCTTAAAAACAGTAAATAGATAAGACCCTTTTTAGTAAATGTCCCATTTCAATTTAATTTTTTCAATTTTTAAAGACTTGTCATATTGTCGATTTCATATTTTAATATTGTTCATTCACCTTTAAAAATGTTCTTCCAAAATGGCAGAAATAATATAGGTCAGCGAGTTCGTTTTTGAGTAATACATGAAATATGATATTTCTTAAAAATTACCCACCGGCAACCCTTACAAATAACAAAATTCCGAAGTCACTGAGGATTTAGTTTCTGCATATGCTCAAAAATCGCAAAACTAAGTGAAAAATACATTTTTTCGAATCAGTAAGGATTCCATTGTGACGTTACATTCGTCAGAGATATATTTAAATGGTTTGCACATGATTTTATCGCCCCTGAAACTATTCGACATGTCCTTATATTCATCATCCGTTATATAGACAGTGTTCTTTCATTAAACAAACCTCAATCTATGGGCAACTTCACCTTTTATACCCAAAATGAACTGGAATTTAAAACCATTAACAGCGTCATACGTGGACTTATACCTCTATAATGAAAACTCCGGACATAAAACGTCATAATATAATGTCCTTACTCAATTCTCCTCTTTTACATAACAAATTTTCCCGGTTGTCACCTCCCTTTTATTTCTTTCTTCTTTCACTTTTAATGTTGAAACATTGGTCGCTGGACTTAACATCTAATCAATCAACTAATCAATCTGAGAATATGTTCTTAGTTCTGAAAGACACTTGAGATTTGATGTCATATACTGTGAAACTGTTTTTTACCACTATAATTTAATGAATGATGTCATTTTTTAAAGTCCAATTCAAAGTAAAAATAACCTTTTATATTTTTTGACATATTTAGAGAAAGTTATAAATAAGATCCAAAGTTTTTCGTATTAACCTTTTCGAGAAACATGCTCCCAAAAATAATTGATTGATTGATTGTTGTTTAAAGCCAACTTTAGCAATATTCCCAAAAAATAAAACGAAACGCGCGAAATTTTGAACGGTTCAGTCCAGAGTTTTGGGACAAATGTACGAAAGTTCCGTCCTGACCTGTTTTAAATTTCACTTCGATATCTAACTATTACGCTTCAGCATTCCCATTACTTTTTGTGGATGGGATGCATGTACAATTGACCCTTATGGGGATATGCATACCAATATATTTATTAAGCAATTTAAAACGTTTTCTATGATTATGTAGTATAAGCAAAAGCAACTAAAGATGATATCCAAGTTCATGGTCTGCACTCCCTAATTTATCCCTTTGAAAGATTTATCTTTCTTGGGTGTGGACAAACAAAAATCACCATGACTTCAAAGTAAGTGTTTTGTTTCAATATGATAGATGAAACAAACTTTTAGTGACTTTATATTGATTATTGAATCTAAATCATTTGATATAAAATATTTTCTGTCTTTAGTATCATTAATTTAATATAAGAACCATGAATTCAGTTGCATACCAGTGACAGAAATATTTCATTTCTGTTAGGCAAACCTGAATAGAAATGATTCAAATATTTTCCTACTGTTGCTTTATATGTTGACAATATTTTACGAAAGGATATGGAGTAAATGAACATGAGACATTAACACATATGTTTACTCCAACTGCAATAATTTTAATGAGCTGTATGGCCATTTCGGAAATTAATTCCTCATCAGCAGCACTAGAACCCAAACAAAGGAAATCCATAATTTAAAAAAATTTTAAAATGCATAAAACCAAAATAATCAGTAATATCAAATATAGCTAAGGACAAAACTATGATGGAGGAAGTTATTCCTTAGATTTTAGATGCTGGATTTCTCGGAAATAATCTAATTTTCAAGAAATTAACATCAAAATATTTCTGTTTTTCTTAGTTCTTAGTACTACAGGGATTCGGGAACCAGTTATTGTCCATAGTGGAATCAGTCTAAAATTCTAAATTAGTGAGTGCATACCAGGAACTTAGATATAGTCCAACTCCAACTACTATTTTACATACACCTTTGATGTAAAAACCATAACTTTCAATGATAAAAGTTCATAAACGTTTTTATATGTAAAATCGTACTTGCATGTTTTCTAATGTATGTTAATTACGGTCGTTTCTTCAAATGATCCTCTCCCAAAGTGACAGAGTGGTTCAAGACGAAGAAAAACTCAACTATAACCAATGCTCAACAAGTCCGTCAAATATAATATCTGTGGACACCACCCCCCCCCCCCCCCCCCCAAAAAAAAAAAGTTTTCTAACAAGGTATTTCCGATATTGTAATTGGAAAAACCTTAAATAAGGAATGACAGTATACAAATCGAATGTGACAGGAACCACAGCAGTAAAAAAGGTTGTGAGTTTTTTCACAAGTTGGTGAAATTCTTATAGTTTCATTTTCTATCTCAAATTTAAATTTAACTCGTTCGAGATAAAGATTGTGATATTTCGTATCTACCAGTTAGTCAAATCTATCCTAATAAATGCTGTAAAGCGCTTCAAATAATAAAAAAAAATTCAAAGCCTACAACCCACATTTCCGTATTGAAGTAGATGTACCTTTATTTCTTCATCTGTAAGATGCATTAAACGTCATAACTTTGAGCCTGACGCAGCGCTGTGTTAAATGTTTCTAGGAAAGCCATGTCGTTTCCACATGAAAGAACATGGCAAAGTGTTTCAACTGCACTGGTGAAGACATGGCTTCTTCCAAAGACTGTCCCTTTAATAAGGAACAAAAGGAAAGACAAAGAATAAAAGCTGTGAAAAATTGCAGCTAACGAGAAACTAGACGGACATTCTCTATTTCTAATTTGACTAAGCAACCTTCATACGCTAGTATGGTGAAACAGACATCTCTTTTAATCCAAACGACTTATACCTGGCCGATATCATCCGAAATGTCATTTCAAGTACAAAAAAGATATATTTGTTCATCAGGACACTCAATTTAATCGGTCTTCCACGTCATCACAAACTAAAACATCCATTTCTAACCAAAATGTCGTTGCAGATATACATGCACTTATCAAACTTGCACGTAGTAATAGAAACAAAAAAAGAGAAACGGGATACGTTCAGTAAAAACAACAGAAAAATAGTTCCAACAAACTGAAAATAAATTCCAGCGATAAAAAAAACGGATTTGAATTTGAAAATGAAATAGAACGAAAAGCTGATTAATCGATTGAGTAGTTTGAAGCCCAGTGAACAGTTTTATAGCAATATCAGAACGAGACATTTTATGGAGCTAGCTACCGTGGTTTTGATTCTCACAATTTACAAATGAGTAGGGGCAGGAAATGTAACCTTCCAGACAGGCCCAAGTGGATTTGCGCTCCCGAGTAAAATAAAGAAGGGTTATGAATACTGCATCGAGCTTGGCGTTTCTCCACAATGTTCGTTTACATGGTCCATGACCAGGTTTCCGTGTTATGACCTGACATTCATCGAAGGTTCAGGGAACTTGTACAATAACTATGTGATTAACAGTGATGATCGACATTAAAATTCTCAATAGAATTGTGCATGCTATATATGCCTTTCCTATTACTGTGATTTCAGCCACCAAGTCTGTACATAGTAAATTTTGTCAGGGTATTGTTTTCAATATAGATCAAAACTTGTGGTTTATCAGAATTGACAGAATTCTTCGATCAAGACGATGATCGGGACATTTCAAGGACAAAAGTTAATATCAAAACAACCTTTGATAAGGAAAAGGCGTGACAAAATACCTAAAAATCAAAAGAATGGATTTATGCTTGATGATGGAAGACACTGCCACATGTGCAACTTAGAAAGATGATGTATCACAATCAACACCGGATACTTCTTTTAAGTGATCGGGATGTGTACTGGATATGTTGCCCCTTTCTGAGAGGCACGCAGCGGAAATAACTTACTTGGATATTCAAGCGGAAAATGATATCAATTTTTTTTGTAGTTGAGACCCTAGAATGTGAGGCTTTTTGTCAGAAAGACATGAACAGGTGTCTTTGCAAATATTGTTTTAATATCGAACTTAAAACTAAGAAGTTTGAACAAGTTATGAAACACAAAAGAATGTGAGATTGCAGATGAATAAGATGCCATAAATATATCACTTTGTCAGAAGACCAATAAGTAAAATTACTACTTGCATTGGATGTAACTGTAAATAATGATTGATTGATTGATTGATTAGTTAGAGATTAACGTCCAATGAGCAATATTTCAGCTATATCAGGACGAGAACAAGTTAATCAATTCAAAACAAATTGTAAGTAAAAGAAAAAGAAATAAAGGTGGAAGGGACAACCGGGGCAACGACTTTTGATTGCCACTGGAAAAGGGGAGAAATGGGTAGGGGCAGGAAATTTAGCCTTCTATACGACACCCAGTGCGTCTGCTCTCTTTAGAGAAATATAGAAGGGGTCTTTATACTGCATGGAGCGTGGCGTTTCTCCACACAGTTTGGCTACAATGGTTCGCGGTCAGGCTTTCCGTATTATGACCTGACTACCCCGCAAAGACAGGGCATTCCCCTTTCCACCACCTGGGGACGCGCCCGGCACCTCTGTAGCCATAGCCCCTGTAAATAATGAGGATTTTCTCTAGATTCAAAAGAAGGGAAAAGGGCATTAGCCTGTTTAGTTTGGCCAATGAATGTAAGCCTGTTTAGTTTGGCCAATGAATGTAAGCCAGTTTAGTTTGGCCAATGAATGTAAGCCAGTTAAATTTGGTCAATGAAAGTCAGACAGTTTAGTTTGGCCAATGCATGTTGGCCAGTTTAGTTTGGCGAATTGATGTCAACCAGTTTAGTTTGGTCAATGAATGTCAGCCAGTTTTGTTTGGTCAATGCATGTCTTTGAGTACTATAAACAATTGCGCATTAAATGAATTTTCACATTTTATTTAAAAAAATGAAATAATAGAGTGTATAATTAGAATAGAAAGTGTTTCACAGAGGTAATGATAATATGAATCAATACTACTACCATTTATTTCTTATGCAAAAGGTCTCATCACTATGAAAATCAAGAAAAAAAACCCCCCAAAAAACCCAAATTTGAAATTCGAGGACTAACATGTAAAAACATATTTGAAAGCAGTTTGAGAGTAGATAATCGATGATAATGTTTTTATTCTAGGAAAGAGGTTATAGTGAAATGACATTGTAAATCATATTCAAATATTTTCATATATGATACTTTAAATTAAATTTTGATATAGCTTTAGCATGTTAGTATCAGATACTGCAAAATTATAACTGAGTGGTATTTTTGTAGACATCAACTTGCATCGGCAATATTGGTGCCATTGGATATTTTAGAATTAATCTTTCTATAGAATAACTACTGTATAGGTACTACCAAAGTCCAAAAAAAAAAAAGAATATCACCCCATATAAAGAATATTTGGTGTAATTAGTGGGTCTAAGCTGCCAACTAGTGTTGGGAAATTAGTAAGTCATGACACCTTAATGAATTGTATTCAACATATTGAGTTTTCTCTCGTCTATAAGAACATAATCTCATGGAACTTTTGAAACAGAATGAATATCACATCCAGAAGAAAAATAAAATGCTGATCCCCCACTTCATCTCATTCCGACAATGCATATTGACTAAATATTAGCATTTGATTGATTGATTAGTAAGTTTAACATCCGGTGCGTGTGTAATTAACTAGAGGCTCCCTGGAGCCTATATCGCTCACCTGGCTTTCAGTTGCCACAATCAAGCTAACATTGTAAATTATACAGTTGAACTTCAGTCTCTCAAACTTTGGTAGAGCAAACACCACCATTATTGTCCGTTTGATTTCTATAGACCCACCATAAAAATTTGACTAAAAATCCAAATTTAATTTTTTCACATATCTATTAAATGCACTCATACGAACTCTGACAATTAGTTTCAGAATTTTTTCTCACATAATTAAAAAGATGCCCATTAGCTGACTATGTTAATTTATTTTTCTTTGCATGATTTTCACAGAGGAAGTTAATGTATAAGAACCAATGGCCCTTCCTGTGTAAACAAAAATAAAACATGTGGCATTTATGTAAATTTCAAAGAACATGTGGTTAGCCATTAAAATATTATACATGTTTGAATAAGCAAACAATGAATAGAGATGTACATTTCAGTATGAAATCTATATTTAGACCTGTCACGGATGACTGTCAGTGGAAATTGAAATCAGCAGTAATTCTATAATGAAAGATTTTCTTTTCGCATATATTAATTTAAAAATGTCTTTAATTGTAAGGTGAAAGCCTTGATTTTTTTCCCAATTTCTTAGTTTCCACTGTGCACTGAATGTTGAATTGTCCTTCACTATTACTTCAAAGTTTTACATGAAAACAACCACAAGGGAAAGAGAAATGAATATGTACACTTAGTAAAATAGATTCAGTCAAATACATTTAATACTCTTTTATTTAATCACTATTTCTGAAATGTTTTGAAATTTATTTACTTGAAAAAATTACTAAGTATTTGTGTATAAGGCACTTCTACCTCTTTAATACTTTGGAAAAAGACATGAGAATCAAGCCCAATTCATACTCCAGTTAAGATGCTCTGTGTCTAGTTTATTTTATTTTTTTAATCATACTTCATGTTCCTTCCAAAGATATATGAAAAAGATAGAGTTTCACAGTTTCTCTTATAATTTAACACAATATGCTAAAAGTTCAAATCTTTCATTATGCGCATATGCAGACAGTAAATTCACAGTTACCTCGGTAGTTAGTTATTAAGAACACACTGAAAGAAAACCTATCAAAATCCCCCCCTAAAAAAAACAAAAACAAAAAAACAAAAAACAAACAAATATTGTTCAGCAAAATATGTGAAAACACCCAATTTTGCCCTTAAAAAAAATACCAAAAACAAAAAAACAGGAGGGTCCTTAATAACCGAAACCTACTCTAGCCTTCTTTTTGTGGCAAGAAACACTGTGTTGAAATTTCATAAGGATTGGTCAACTGGAACACGAGTTATTGACCAAAAACGAAAGTGTCTACAAACAACGTCGCCGGATAACGACGACGACGACGACATTGCCATTAAATTTTTGCAGTCGTATATTAAGTGGGAACAAATATTTTTTCAAGGTAAGCCTCACTCATCATTATTAAGATTTTCATTTACATTTAATTTTTGGCGACAAAAAGGAAATTTTATGCGAAATAAGGCGGGAAATGTACAGGAGCACGAATTTCCCATTATATTTTATGTATTTTAGCAAGTGAAAGTGGAATATTTTCTCTTCATTTATCCGAGGCATTTTTGCAGACCAAAGAAACATTGAATCTTAGACCTCACGTGGCTAATGAATTTCTTCACCAGTCTCATGTGTGAGTTAGGGTACATGATCATCAGATTGTAGGAAGTGTGTGTACAGATGTACGCAGACGCAAAGTTCCAAAAAGTGCACTTAAAGTGAACTTCGCGTTCTCTAAGCTGTCGCGAAGTTGACTTTTTTGGAATAGGTAGCTATTCCATGACAGGTATTTTCGCGTTCACTAGTGAACCTCAAGTGCACTTGAAAGCTGTCGCAAGGATCACTACTTAAAACGAGGTTATCTTAGTTAAATCTCATTTTAAGCGATAGCTGAGGTAGTAAACATATATTTCCACATAGCGTTCTTTTGGATAAGCAAATGCGGAATATATAAAATACAGTCAAATATAAAACCTGTCAAATAATATTTTCCCGCTACAAAAATGAAAACAGGCGTGTAGAATTATATAAGAACGTGTATTCTCTTTAAAATTTGATCGGAAAAATATACTTAATACATTTGAATTTTCATTTAGCATATTAAAAACACATTTTGGAGATCCGTTTCCTCAAATGCCGAATTTTTGCCGATTTCAAGTTCCAAAGACGCGGGGCATATTTAAAAAAGACTTTAAAAAAGTTCACTTTTTCAGTTTCACGGGTTTAATTTTCAATGATGGACACCCTTTCCCGTTTTCAGTTCCATTTTTCAGTGATTTTATTACCACGATCCCGTACGTTTCCCTCTCTTTAAAAGGCAAGCCCCGCTTCTCGGTTTCTGCGTATACCCCATTAACCCAATCTTTACAAATGACCAACTTAATTCATTTTTTAAGTATTTATTCCATCATACCATTTTGAAGAAGTTTAATATGTCGCGATATAGCTTTTTATGAATCTTAACATAAATATGTTGGAAAAGTCAGGTTTTCATAATGCGATTGAAAATTATTCTTTACAGATGACCAAAGTTATTCATTTTCTAAAATATTTTACATTATTATATCTTTTCAAAGAAGTTTTATATGCCGCGATATACTTTTTTCATGAATCTTAACAAAGATATGTTTGAAAAGTCAGGTTTTCACTCAGTGAGCGTCACGTGGCTAATAGATTTCTTAACCAGTCTCATGTGTGAGCAAGATCATCAGATTGTAGGAAGTGTGTGTACATGTATTTAAATGAAACAGGAGAGGCACAACCTAATTCCAGAAAAAAATCACACAGGGAACGGAAAATCGATGGAATCCGAGGTAGCAAGAATTACTGGTCCAAGAGTTCCATATTTCACTTTAGTTATGGATGACGACATATCAACGTTTGCCAGACTAAAACAAACAATAAATTATGGGATTACAAAAAAGTCGGAAAACCCACCAAAGGAAGAATATTAGTTAGTGACTTGTAAAAGCTACATGACAAACACAAATCAAAATTGTCAACTAGCATTATTAATTTTTTAACAAAAGATGTGGATTATGCAATAGAAAAGAGCAAATCTGGTGCAACAGGACTACACGAATAAATAAAAGCAATTATTACCCCATTCATTTGGTGACCATAGTCAGTGTGAATTTGCTTGGTGCACCTACCACAAAGATACTAGGTCATATAAGCACAAAGGCCTTCCATATGTGAGAGATTAAATCAATCAAGAGCTTTTCAGGGATCTTTTGAAACTGTTTGACACTTATGCAAACAATGCAAAAAATTGCAAACTCTTGAAGCTCATAGGGAAATGAATCAGTAATCCAAAATATCTCAATTTAAGCGCCAAATGCAAAGCATTTCGGCAGCAGCAAATCACTTTCATTTAGAGTATGCACAGGAGCTATACAGAAAAATGAGGGATTGATTGATTGAATATTGTTTAACGTCTACTCAGCAATATTTCAGCTATATCAAGACGAGAACAAGTTTGTTGATAAATATTGACTTTGGGGTATGGAAATGGCAATGGGACGGGAAATTCTGACTGCCACTGGAAAAGTAGGGTGAAATCGTCAAGGGCGGGGAATTTAGCCTTGTAGCCGATCACCTACGGACCACCCCAAAAAGAGCTTGCTACAAGGGTTCTTTAACGTGCAGGAAGCGTGGCATTTCTTCCAACACGTGGACCTGAGTTTACATCCCATCCGAAAGATGGGTTGTGTATTTATTAATCCCGCACAACCACGGAATGGGTCCTATTTCTATATCCCGGGACCCTCGGGGTCAGCCTCCGTTTAGGAGGGGTCACACCCCGCAAGCCGGAGATACTGGGTCCTATTTCTATAACCCGGGGTTCCCTCGGGGTCGAAAAATGAGGGACGATGTGACATAACGAAGGTATTTTATTATCACTAGCAGATATGTTATGATCTTGTTTGGCTATTTTGATCTTATCACGATCTTGACAAGCTTAACACAATTTTTCAAGGATATGTAAGATATTCAGTTCGTATTTTAAAATAATTGCTTTCAAGGTCGATCAAGACCTGTTCAGTTAATCGTGATCAATCAAAATAACTGCTTTCAAGAGCGATCAAGATATTTTAAGTTTGTCCAGTTCAACAAGATCAAATCAGGATCTTGTTTGATCTTAACAAACTTATTTTATCTTTATCGTTCCTGAACGCAATCAACAAGTGTGTCTTATTTAATCCTAAACTATCTTAACACGTCTTGATCGTCCTTGAAATCAATAATCTTGAAAACCAACTTAAAAGCTTACACTGTCTTAGCAAAAATGTGTTAAGCCTGTCAAGATCGTGATAAGATCAAAATGGCCAAACAAGATCAAAACATATCGGCTAGTGATTCAAACTACCGATCTATATTTACATTTAGACACTTTCTATCGTTAGGATATTTTCAGACAACTGAAATTCTTAGTACTGTCTTGCTAACCTTGCCTGGTCCTTGTTATATAGTCATCGTAGTGTGTTTCCACCGGGGTGCTCCCGATATATGACGCAAAGTCTATTGAATATTAAGATTACTGTTACCAATTTCCGGTATATAGATCTTTGATACAAGACTTGCTCAGCAGTTTCAGATGAGATGATAAACAAGGGGCTTCCAAGAGCATGGGACACTCACCTTGACCTATGCCTGAACCATGGCTTATAGATAATCGTACAGGTCATCTGGTCTGATTATAGATTTGCAACTTTTGATAAGGTATGAACATTATCAACACAGTTATACTATCCAAGGACTAATGTGAACAAATTTGTTTCCAGTGATTGGTGGATTGATTAATTAAAAGTTGAACGTCCAGTAAGCAATATTTTAGGACGAGAACAAAGTAACCAATTAAAACAAATATACTTCAAAGAAGGAAGAAATACAGGTGGAAGTGACAACCGGGGAAACGAGTTTTTATTTCCACCGGAAAATGGGGAGAAATAGGTAGGGGCAAGAAAGGAGCCTTCTATACTAGACCCACAGACTCTGCTCTCCTCAGAAAAAATGGAAGGAGTCTATAATGCATGAAGCGTGGCGTTTTTCAAAGCAAGTTGGCTACAATGGTTCGCGGTTAGGCTTTGCGTCCATGTATTATGACCTGACCAACCCGCATAGACAGGGCATTTTTTGTCCCCCGCCGCAACGCGACGGAAGGACATGGTAATGGTCTGCGTCCGTGTGTCACGTTTTTTGTGGGCGCAACTCCTCGGAAACCGCTTGTCAGAATTTATTCAAATTTTACAGGATTGTTGGCCATTATTAGTACTAGATCATATTGCAAATTTATGTTTCAACCCTTCCTGAGGAATGTTTTTTATTAAGGAGGAGTTAGATGAAAACTTTCAGACAGGAAATATAAAGACAACAATAAAAAAGACCAAGGTGACAGCAGGTGTCTTCCAGTGTATGGTAGGATTTTACAATGAAGAAAAAAAAAAACTGAAGTGTTGAATCTTAAATGTTATTATATGCAATGTTTATCAAAATGAGCTAAATTTTAATTTTCAAGCACACAATGAAAACGTGGACAGGAAGTTATATTTGGTGCATTTTTCGGATTAATGCCCAACTATTTTTGTTTAACGTAAAGGTTCTGTGTTAGTATATAAAGGCAATGGGTATTAAAGTTTTTTTTATTGTCTGTATTATTGATCGGTTCTCAAGTAGAAGGTTGGTATATACATCTGAAATCTATAAGAATTAATCAATATAATAATATTATATTAAACAGAAGTGAAATTTTTGCCATCATATCATGGCTTCGCGCAGTCATAGGATAGTTTCTTTGGATCAAAACTTATGTTTTGGTTAGTGATCCAAACAAATGATTATGAAAGTGAAGCTTGTTTCTTAACACAACAGGCTTTTGGGTTTGTAGAAACATCTTTTTAATAAAACAAATTGCCAAATTTGGTAATAGCACATAGTTTGTTGTAGAAGGTTTTGAAGGGATTTTTTTCATCAAGATATTTTTGATATTTAAGAAATTCGTGTCTGCTAGTGTAAATGTATTTACGTAAGAATTTTTTTTTGTTGTGTTTTGGACAAATAAAAAGACAGATGAAACACTAAAAGAGGCAATTATAGCAAAAAAATTACATTTCTATTAAATAGTAAAAACGATAAGTTTTGGTCATCACTTTGACAAATTTTCAGTAAATCCTATTTATTTTGTCACATTCATTCATAGATAAACATTGCTTATGTTAAACATACATGTATGAAAAATTCAGAGGAGTTCAGCGTCCAACTGATATCTCAAAATCGACATCAGGAACCTATGAAATTTTTTCGCTGAAATTACTTCTTTTTAAAATTTGTTCACAAAAATTACATTTATTTGAAATCTTATTTATTTCTAAATTGACCAACGAACTTCCTTAAATAACTTTCACAAATCATGCTCAATATCATGATTTACTTTTCAGTTGTAAATATATTGAAAATGAATGTCTCTTTTAAATCTGAATATTAGATATTTAAAAATTTAAAAATTACATTAATGCTTTACTGTGACAGTAATATTCCTTAATATTTTCCAGACTGCTGATGTTATGATCCAAACTGAAAAAAAAAACCTGGAGTTATAAGTTTTGTAGAAGCCAGGTGGGATGAGAATTGTTGGTACCAGGCAAAAATTTTAGCTATTTGTGAGATTGATTGAATATTGTTTAACGTCTACTCAGCAATATTTCAGCTATACCAAGACGAGAACAAGTTTGTTAATAAATAATCACTTTTGGGTATGGAAAGGGCCATGGGACGGGAAATTCTGACTGCCACTGGAAAAGTAGGGTGAAATCGTCAAGGGCGGGGAATTTAGCCTTGTAGCCGATCACCTCCGGACCACCCCAAAAGGAGCTTGCTACAAGGGTTCTTTAAAGTGCAGGAAGCGTGGCGTTTCTTCCAACACGTGGACCTGAGTTTACATCCCATCCGAAAGATGGGTTGTGTATTTATCAATCCCGCACAACCACGGAATGGGTCCTATTTCTATATCCCGGGACCCTCGGGGTCAGCCTCCGTTTAGGAGGGGTATCCCGCAAGCCGGAGATACTAGGTCCTATTTCTATGTCCCGGGGTTCCCTCGGGGTCCTCTGTTAGGAAGACTCATACTTCAAGCTCAGAAGAAGCTGCGGGCCTATTCATAAGCCGGGACCGCGCACGGCGGCTATTTGTGAGAAAGGTAAATTATTAGGAAACATTTCCTTCAAATTAATGGTATATTTTAGGTTGAAACATTCACTTCGAATTGATAGTACGTTTTTGCTAGTGCTTGGTATAAAATATTCAAATATAAGGTCTAACAATGTTCTAATTCGCGTAGAGCCCATTTGTTATAATCTGTTTCTTAATTCAATGGATAATAAAGGTGCTTGTAATAAAAATGACAATTAATGTGATAAATGAATTTAAAAAAAAATCTTATATCGTTAAATATAGAATCAGTTTATTTAGTTTTCTATTATATGTATTTTCTATTTCATTTGATGACTTTATTTTTGGTTTTGTTGTGTACAGAGTTAAGTATGAAGAAGACTGGATAATAAGATCTATCAAAGATCATCTCTACAAGGATAGAGGATGAAAATTAAATGTTGAGGACACCTCGGGATTAAAATAGCCAGACTTTCGAGAAAATTAAGTATTAGATAGCTAAGGACTAAGTACTGAATGGTATTCACATACTATTAACTGGGAAGAACATGCTAATTCGTGATTGTGGAAGTATACGTTAATCGTTGTTCGTGAAAATATATGTTAAAATGTGTTTGTGAAAGGATATTTTTAAAATGTGCTTCTGGAAGTATGCTAATTTATATATGTGAAATTATTTAATAATGATTTGTGTGCATTAACAATAAACTTGACTTAGAATGAGACGTTTTGAAATTGTTTTTTTTTCTTCACTTTATCTTATAAGTCAATATAAAGTGATAAAACATTTTAAAAACTTAAATTTGATCGTGACATGGTATGACATTTATATTTCATCAAAGAAGAAAGTCATGGAATTAATTTATTTCATTTGAAACAAAAATGGTACATTTTAGCCATTTTTCAACAAAATGATTATCAACAAACATGGAAAATAACAAGTGAAGTTATAGCGTTGCCGCAGAAGGAAAAAAAATTAAACTGACTTAGTTATTTGAAAAAACAGCATAACATTGAAAAATGAGGGCAGCATGCAAACTAGAGGCTCAGAGACTTAGCCTGTACCGCTCACTTGACAAAATACTTCTATGCCATGCATGCCCAAAAATAATGTTTTTTTACCAATGGGGTCTAATGTTAAGCTATGTTCTTAATTGGCATCAGTGTGTTTTGTCTGATCCAAATGAAATGAGTCATCTTTGTATTCTATACATCATTCCAATACAGCTTAGTCAAATTTGCTTGAAGATGATTAAAAAGGATGATTTTTCATAAGCTCCAATGTTAAACTATGTTCCGTGCTGGCAGCCATAGTTTTTATCTGTTCGAACAAAATGAGCAAACTTTGTTATGGAACTTTAGAACATCATTCCTGTAAAGTTTGGTTGAATTTGCTTCAGCGGTTTCAGAGGAGAAGATGTAAATGTGATTTTTTCCCATAGAGTCCAATGTTAAACCTAAGTTCCCCGCTGGCGGCCATGTTTTTTATCGGATTGGAACAAAATGAGCAATCTTTGTAAAGGACCTTCCAAACATCATTCCTGTAAAGCTTAGTGGAATTACAGCAGTTGTTTCAGATCGAGGAGAAGATGGAAATGTCATTTTCCCATAGGTTCCAATGTTAAACTCTGCTTGGGGCTAGCAACTATGTTTTTTATCGGATCTGAACAAAATGAGCAATCTTTGTTAAGGACCATTAGTACATCATTCCTGTAAAGTTTGGTTGAATTTGCTTCAGGGGTTTCAGAGGAGAAGATGAAAAGGTGATTTTTCCCGTAGGGTCCAATGTTAAACTTAAGTTCCGAGCTGGCGGCCATGTTTTTTATCGGATCGGAACGAAATGAGCATTTTTTGTAAAGAACCTTCCACACAACATTCCTGTAAAGTTTGGTTGCATTTGCTTGAGTGGTTTCAAAGGAGAAGATGGAAATGTGAAAAGTTAAAGGACGACGGACGCACAGTGATTGCAATAGCTCACACTGACCCTTTGGGTAGGTGAGCTAAAATGACAGAATTTAATAACACCAAGGTTTGCTACCTATGTTTTCAATGAATAGTATAATGGGGCTAAACGTCAATGTAAGACTTAAAGATCAAAAACTTTGGATGCGATACTGGTTACCTTTATCACGTTTATGTCAGTCGAGAAACTTATTTTGGTCATGTGCAAAGCAAGACATGAACTTGGAGAGTCCATAAAATTGTCTAGACTACTTAATTGGTGAATAAAAGGATATGGAGTAAATGCACATGTGACAAAGTCTCTACAAATACATGGTAAAAAACAAGCAAAGGAACAACGCTTTTATTGTTGGTCACTAGTGTCTTAAGCTAGTGGACAACTACAACATATAGACAAACACAGAGCACTCATCAAGTCCAATGTAAGAAAACTTGGCGTTAAAAAATAGTGAGATGTGGGCACTTAAAACAGGTGGTCTGGATTACATTTCGAAAATTTGAAAGTATCAATAGTATATCCATATGAGAAATTCTCTCACGCACAAGTACACCATAACTGAAAAATATAGAGAACATATATCTCTCGCACGGGGAATCGTTTTACGGACTCCACACTGCAGGAGAGACAAACTCCAGTCGTAAATGGTGAATAAAAGGATATGGAGTAAATGCACATGAGACAAAGTCTCTACAAATACATGGCAAAAAACAAGCAAAGGAACAACGCTTTTATTG
>MJUU01011984.1:16862-29026 GCA_002080025.1 Modiolus philippinarum | reverse complement strand
CTAAACACTTTTGAGTTTATGGTCTTCCAAACATTTAGATTTATCTGCCATGAAGAGACATACGTAGTCGAAATGAGCATATGCAGAAAGTCAAATTACAGTAACTTCGGTATTTAGTTATTCAAAACATTTAAATTCTTTTTTAACACCGAATGTATCAATATTGACAAAATAATATAAAATGTAGGCGTAAAAAAACAAAAATAGCAAAAAACAAAAACAAAAACAAAAAACAAAAAACAAAACCCAAACAAACAAAACAAAATATTAGTACAAATTGTCTACATGTCTGCGACGTGCAAGGGGTGATCGTATTGCCGTTCTTCATCTGCAAGAATAAATGTACGTGGTGCATTGATTTAAATAAATATATATACACAGCAAACTGGTGTTGTATAAAAACTTCCATGTTTATATGCAGTGCAAAAGATTTGCCACGATATACCACCACCAAAAGCTTGAAAAGGGGTATAATCAGAATTTATTGTTTTAAGTGGGTCTCAATGCGGTATGAGCAGGATGTAGAATTGCCTTTTTAGGCAAACGGAAAACGGGATCGTGACAAAAAGTAAATGGGAAGACGGGAAAGTATATAGGACGTGATGCTGGAACCGCTGAAAATTTAGCCCATGATGAGGGGAATAACGGCCTCTTTAAATGTCTTCATAAAATATTTTTGAACCTTGGAACTGGAAAGTGGTGAATGATTGTCAGGAATTTTGGAAAGGATTTCGAATTAGAATAAATAGTTCTGAAATTCTAAGAAAAACCGTTTCAACAATTTCAAAATTTCTAAATCAAATGTGTTTATACATATTTCATACTTTTGATAACGGCTTTTCGACAAATAAGCTACTGAACATCGTACATTGCACAAAAAAACTCTCAATAACCCAACAAAAAAATAAACATTTGAAGATCAATGAATTTGACAGATAATTGATTGACGTACAGAACGCCCTCTTTATTCGATAGGTAAATATCAATTGAATTGCATTTGATTGACGTAAGGTTGATAGACAAATAACACCAAGATCATGCACATTGTTTGTTTAGGCCGTTTAATGAAACGCGCATGCGTTTCGAATTTTGCTGTATCGACATAAAAAGTATGGAGCTTGAAGGATGAAATTAAAATTAAAATTAAAAGAATTTTGTGTGTTGTACTATACTATAAAACTGGCCAAATATAATACCTTCCTTAGAAATAAAAAATATGGTTTATTTCTCCTATATACGGGTACTGCTAAAGTGAGAAACGCAATCGAAACGAAACGAAACGAAATGCAACGAAAAGAAACGAAATATGACGAAACGAAACGAAACGAAATGAGAAGAATAAAGAAACGAATTACGACGAAACGAAACGACATATAACGAAACGAAATGAAATGAAAAATAATAATAAAAAAAACAAACAAAATGCTTTAAAAGAGGAGAAGTAATTAATAAAAAAAAAAAGAAACGGCCTGATGATACAGCAAATGATAATGCACGTTTGCAACCGACTGGGGATGATTAGAAACAAATTATGTGTTGTGAAAACTGTAAATAATAATGAAAAAAATAAATATATTTTGACCCTGTTTCAGTGCTCAATATGGCAGACTTTAAGTTGATTGGGAGGAAATATGAACGTTAAAATAGTCATGATAATTACTAGGCTGTATTTTTTAGAAGTAAGATTTTCAAAGTTGAAATCTAAAAGAGTACTCTTATTTCCTGTTATCCCGTGTCCCGATACCAATGCAACCCTTTTATCGATTTTTTTCGGGCTCATATTGGTTGATAGACAGAGGGTACCGTTTATTGGCATATCAGTAACGAGGAAACAGAAATTAGAATTAGACTTGCACTTTTTATTTTTATCAGATTTCATCAGACACGGCAAAAATTTACCCTCGAATACGGCAAATAAAAATATTTGAAACATGGTAATTTTTTTCTCTCAAAATGATCAGTACTCCTAAAAAAGAGAGAATCCTTAAAATAACCAAGATCCGACGGACGTCGACAAAGGTCTATTTCGTCTTTATAGAAACGTGAGGAAAACTTGTTTTATTGAATTTCTTAAAATGAAGAAGCAGTATAGTGTTATGTAGAAAATTATGCTTTGATGTTTTTAAGTCGTTTCTATTAAATCGTGTATACTACTACTGTTAAAGGGGCAACCTTTCTAGGTGGGAAACAATTCAAAGGGGAATAGGTCGTTTGAAATTTTACAGAAAATTTAAAAGAAGTACAGGAGTTTACATTATAGAAAGGGACGATGAAATTCGATTGTTCAGACCTAACACTATGTAAACGCTCAGACAGAACGAAAGAAGACAAGAAAATGTAAGGACATTTCTAGAGAATAGTTGTAAATTTGACGCAAGCTTCTTAATTTTCCATATATTTTTTTTAATTACAAGTTAAATTGTTGAAGATCTCATGGTGACTTCAAGATGAAGAACAACAATAAAAGCGTTGTTCCATTGCTTGGTTTTGCCATGTATTTATAGATACATTGTCCTTGTCCCATATGCATTTACTCTATATTAATAAATTAATTCGTTTTACCGTAATACATAGGACCATAGATACGTTAATGTAACCCACAGTCCACTACGTTCCTGTTTTTTTAACCCTCACATGAACGGTGTGGACTGAGGGCTACGTTATAATATCTAATAGGCTCAGCTGTAGTACTAGTATTTTGACGCAATAATCTATGCACAATTAAGTTATTACGTGTCCATTCACATGTCTGTTCGTTCGTTCATCCACCCACCATGAAATATATAACAAACGCACCTAAACCAAAGAATGAAATATGATAACACAAAACAATTAATTTGCCTCCTTCTACAGATACAGGTACAATTTAATCACTCACTAGCTATTTGAAACTTTGAGGGATTCCGGTAGGAAACCTGCACTTCGTCTTATTAATGAACGGAGTACCGCCACATAAATGCCACAGAATCATGACTTTATGGGTTTACCATGGAGTTTGCATTATTTTATATGAAGTATACATTTTTTTTTGTCTCCACAACTGTCATTACAACTGTCATAGAATTTTTAGTACTGTATATTGCAATCGTCCACCACCTATATGAAAGTTTCCTTCAAATGATGGTTTCCCACAAAAGCATGAAATTTGACATTGATTAAAATCCTGGGGCGGGGGTCTTTTTTAGCCAATCGCTCTTTTAAGTTCCTTTATTGTACTGAATTGAAGCCATTGCCGAACTTTCGGTTTATGTGTGCTCTGAAAACCAGTGTAACTTTTACTAACATATACATGTAATAATCATGTTGTATTAAAAAACACAGACTTCTGATTTACCCGTGACGATTTCTCATTCCGTATGTTCAGCATCAAAATAAACCTAAGAGTAAGAAAGTCAAGGACACCCGTATAAATTGTATCTTTTCGATGTCTGTCCACCTTAATTTTCCTTTGTAGTTCACCTGGCTATTGCCATTAGAAGATTTTGCATCACTTTGAAGTTCAAGGATCTCTGAAACAACTTGGTATAGTTATGTTAATTTTTGGTAGTCCACTTTATAAGTTATGACTGACTGGTCCGCAGCTGGACCAAATTGCCAAATGGGATATTAAATTAACAAGCAGTAGGACACACTTATTTTAAATTGAATTTGGTCACAATAGCCCTTGGGAAGTTCGTTCCGTCAGATGAGCATCCCATTAAAGAGGGCTGCCATCGGGAAAAAGCTTAACATCATTGGACCATACGAACATTTTCCATCTGGAATCAATATAGACCAATTGGAACCGTACATAGTCACAAAAGTAATTCTGTCGTCTCCTTCAAACAGTTATTGAAAGTATCCCATGACACGTACAAATTTAGACCAAAAGGTTAATAAATGGTCAAGATACAAGCACTCAACCACCCACCATAGCGAAAACAGCGAACATTGACTAATGTTTTCTGAGGAACGACTACTCCCGTTTGGACTGAACTTTGTGTAAAGCATTATCTTCGATAGAAGATTTATATTATTTATGAACAGGACCGGATATTATCTAAGATGGTCACCAGTATATCACAGTATTGTGGGAATACATTCATTGATCCAGACAGATAATTAATGATCTGATTAAACTTCAAAATTTGGTCTTAATTTTTATTCCATGCTCTCGCTTGAGGGGGTGAATATTGTTCACCTCTAGTTAAAGACCCTCAGGCGACATCAAAATGAAGACAGGAATAAAAGCCCTGTCCTTGATAAACTGGAGTTTTCTATGTATCGTGTGCGTTTTTGTCACATGTACATTCACTCCATATCCTTTCATTTTTTCCTATTTAATTAAACAGTTGGGTTCATCGAGTTCTTTTCAGGCATGATGACCATATCCTACACGTAGAAATTGACGGTATTTATGTTTAAATACTACAAGTGCATGGTTGTAAGATGTTTTGGCTTAACACCAGACTCTATAGGAAATAAATTTCAATATAAAATCCAATAGTCATGCAATGACTTTCAATTAGTAAGTAATTTTCTATCGGGTCAAATTTGGAAATTGGAACGTTATGTGATTCTTTAGGGAAACACGTGTATGGAAATTTCTGTATTTTTAAAGTTTAAGACAATTTGAACAAAACTTAAAAACAACAACAATTAACCAGGCAACTAATCAAACTTGCGATCAGCAATACTACCATCAGAAAAATGTTGTGATCAATTAAACAGGTTCATTATGAAAAATCATATTTTTAAAGTTTTGCATTAAATGGTTTGCTTCTTTTCATTCCACTTCGTGACTTTCGTGGTGTTAAAAGTCCAATTCTGCAGATGACAGCGATTTCTTATCATTTGCTCTATCATCAGGTCTTAATTTCGACTCCGTTTCTGTACAATTCTTAGTTTAATTCCCTTTTATCTTATTTGGTATATTTCGTTTATTTATTTTTCATTTCGTTTCGTTTCGTTAGATTTCGTTTCGTTTCGTCATATTTCGTTTCGTTTCGTCATATTTCGTTTCTTAATTTCTTTCATTTCGTTTCGTTTCGCTACATTTCGTTTCGTTTCGTTTCGTTTCGATTTCGTTTCTCACTTTAGCAGTACCCCCTATATACATGCATTTTATAAATTTTCTGCAGTTAAGTTAACTGCTACTATTTGTCAAGTTATTTTTCTGCATTTGTCGTCAAGTTAGCAATGTTTTTGACTAAAATATTTTAAGTAAAAATTTAAGTGTATCTTTTTTGACTAAAAAGGAAGATAAAAAATGTAATTGATATCAGTAAAGTCGTCATAACTGTGAAATTGAAATTAGTCTGAAAACAAATGGTTACATGTATAGTTTCTTTCTCTATGTAAAGCTACAAGTTATGCTGTGGAAAATCTTATCTATGTGACTGTTTGCACTGATTCCAGAGTAATTGAATTTCTAAAGCTATGTTATTGTTACAGACTGCAATGGAATTATTTTCTTTTCAGAAAAAATATATAAAAAAAAACAAATAAAAATGCAATTTTTTTTCATGTTCACTCTTGATTTTATTTATGGTGAAACACGTGGTGACGTCCGAACGGACTGTTGATATCTATTTAGACTTTGCTGCAGTTTTTAATTGTATTGCACGTGTAAATATAATTTTCTGTGTATTGACGAATTACATATTTATTGTATTTTGTTAGACTTGAGTTGTAACCCTTATTTCCTGTAGACTTCATAAATTTACATATCAAAAAAATTTTAAATAAACTAAATAAATTCAATATCAAGCAATTGGTTCTAATCCTACTTCAAAAGAGAGGAATTTAATTTTAATTTGAAGACCATTCTGATGTGACATTTGATGTAAATAATTTAATGAAATAAAAGTGATTCTAACACTTTCCTTTTGAATGATCAAATAGCATAGGAATGCCGATATTTCCGAGATCATAACGGAGAATTTTAAATGTAATTAAGTTTCGTATGTAACCGCTATGTTATTTGTCTATCTATACTGCAATTTGCGTTTGAGAATTAAAAAAAAGACAAAACATTTTGCAAAATAAATGTTGGCAACTGAGTAAAGCTAACGATAAAAATAGTTTACTTATTACTATATTAAAATAAGAAAAAATAGATACCTATGAACACTTTTTTTCAATTTAACTCTACATATAGATTTATTTTGGAAAATTTAGATAATTATAGATAAAAGCACTTAACATGTACACATACGGTAAAGAATTCTGTTATTAATTGATTTGTACTGTCACAATCCACCATATGTGCAACACTGTTATTTCAAATAATGTGACTAACTCTTATGCACTGTTACAATCAAAGACAATGCATGACAGTAAAACCAAATATTGTCTATATCTGACATGTACTGTAACAATCCGGGACAGTGCATGGCAGTAGTGGTAAAGACTGCCATTTACTGTTTGTTGCTGTAACAGTACTGGACAGTTAATCACAGTATTTGGGTATTACTGTTAATTACTGTCCCCGATTGGCACAGTTCTTGACAGTACTTAATAATTATTGGACAGTACTTCCACAGCAGCGAACAGTGAATGACAATTAAAAAATCACTGTTCCTGGTATTGATAGTACTTTTTTTGTTAATATTGTTTGTTAAAAGTCAACATTGCAAAAAATGACAAGCAACCAATCGTATTATTGATTCTCTTTCAATAGAAAAAAGAAGGGAAACGGGGAATGTGTCAAAGAGACAACGACCCAAAGGGGAGCAATAACAACTCAAAGCCACCATAAGATCTTCAATGAACGGTGAGAAAACCCCACACCCAACGGCAGGTCGGAGTCGGCACCTGAATAAAGAGTAATCAAGTTCTGCGAAATAAACATCATCCTAGACTCCTATAGACATAAAGTAAACTAACTAGAAAAAAGACAAGACACACAAAGGCTTAATAAATTTCCTGGCTTAGGACAGGCGCAAACCTGCTGCAGCGGGGTTAAACTAGTTTTATTGGGCCCAAACTTTCCCCCTACAGCCAATGTGATAAATCAAAAAACAATCGTAACAACAGTAAAATTCAGTTGGCAACAGGACTGAGTCAATTGTGAAAAATGAAACTGAAAGAACTAAATATACGGACATAAACATGAAATCGCAATATATTCATCGAGTTGGCCAATTCAGCAAGAGCCCTTTTTTCTTTGTACCATCGGAAACTGAAATTCAAGACATAAAAATAATCAACCTAGAAATTCATAATTCGTACAGAAACACATATTCGTTAGTAAGTGAGACAATTATATATATAAAAAAAACTATATTACCCCATCATACATTAAAATCAATCGCATATCATCTTCATTAGAGGGAAAACACGCACGTTGAAATCCTCACCTATATCAAGAACAAGCGCATCAGGTGGGAAATTCAGTGAAATTGTTATGATTAAAATATAGGAAGGGGTAAGAGTTATAGTCAGGAACACAAGATAATATTCAAGGAAAGGGCGAGAATTATTTTTAGCAAAAGCTATGAGTTAGGGTTAAAATAAAGGGTTAGAGTTATGGTCAGGGAAACGGATAGCTTAACACTGAACGAAAGGACTAGAGTTATATTTAAGAAAGGGCTTGCATTAGATAAAGGGAAACGGTAAGGTAAGTAAGAACCGTACCGTCATTCCGAAACGAATAATCCAAGGACAATGGCAACATCAGAACCAGCAAAGAAACAGAGACGCAACATGAGTACGGCACAGAAAAGAAAAAGAGGACACACCCACACACAAAGATGAACAATACGGACCCAATGGAATCATGGGTGAGATCAGGTGCGCCGGTAGAGTAAGCATCTCCTACTCCTTGTAGGATACCAAGAGTGTTGAATATGTCAAATCCGGTAGAGGAAACAACAATAAAGCTATAATGCGAAATATCTGGTGTCATCTGGGAAACAGATATCCCACAGTGGTCCAGAAGATGGGTGATGTCGACTGTAAAACTTCTGGAAGAATGACTTCAAGATTTGGGTAACATACCATTGTTTTAAGTAGAGTATTTGTAAGCAACCCGGCTCTATAAAGGAAATCACTGTATCGACCACAGGTTCTTGAATAGCGAATGAGCTCGGAGATGTAAGCTCAGTGTCTCGGGGCTGTTGGGATGTTGCTACCTAGAAAAGGGTAGTTTGCTATTGGAAAAGTGAAGTTATCGAGTTTGTCGTACAGCTTTATTTTGCATCTTTCATCAATTTAAATATGAAAGGGTTATATTCAGGTAAATGGTTAGGGTTAAGATAAATGAAATGGTTAATACATGACCTTTTCCATATCAGCACTGTTATCAATCCGAGACTCCCATATCAGCCCGAGGTGCCGGCCGAGGGCTGACATGGGTCGAGGGATGAAGACCGTGCTTATATGGAAAAGGCCATGTTTTAATCTGTTTATTATATACCTCCAATTAGGAGGTATCATCGCATCCGGGCTGAAATAGCCATATCACCGGGGTCATATTGATATTCGAGGCGGTCTGATATGACGATATCGGACCGGGTATATGATATGGACTGCATGTTAACTTCCGGCTATATTACATATGCAAAACAGAACATATTTTCGCTAAGTATGAAATAAACTAAGTTTATATGGCTATAAGTACTAGCGATATTTCATTCAAAAGTAATAGGTTGAGAACCTTGCGTAATGTATGATAATATTTTTGCGGGTCGTTTTTTAACTATACCATAAAGACACCTCGTATTGATTTTTAACTGGGGTTTCCATCAGAAAATCATCGGGATATTATGGTATGCTGAAAATGGCGGGCGAGCGGCCGACTGCCTAATGTGATCATCATTTGTCCGGAGCAAATCTAATAGTTTGAGATCCTTCGGTGCCGACCCGAATGCTGATTCTATTTGGAACCTTTCAATATCTAAATTTTTGTAAATTTTGTTGAAACTAAGGAGTATCTCTCTAATTCAAAGCTCTGTCCTTGGCTGATGTTGACTTTACATTTAGGTCATATTCGTTATGTGTTCTCTATAAGTTTTTAAACATCTTGGAGTTTTTGGTCTTCCAAACTTTTAGATTTTATCCGCACTGAAGAGACGTGATTTGTCGAAATGTTCAAATGCAGAATCTAAATTCACAGTAAGTTCGGTACCTAGTTATTTGCAGGTCATTTGTAGAAATAATGAGAAATAGAGTAAATGTACTTGTGACAAAATCCCTATAAAACATTGTAAGATTAGGAAAATGGAACAATGCTTTCATTTTTTTCTCCATTTAACATATATAAGAGGTTTGCATGTCAATTTTCGATTTATGATAAATAATGCCATAATTACCTGTTATTGAACATAATCAGTGAGTTATATGTGAAATATATATCAACAGGGTAACCCATTTGTTCAGTACAGAGTAGGATATCGCCTCTAACAGTTTTCAATAAAGAAGGCGGCTTGAAAGGAAGGTTAAACATTGCAGATTTTTAAAAAAAGGTGTACATTTAAGATATTCAGGTTTGACCTCTAGGTAAGGTATACAGTTCATGTAAGAGAAACTCCCGTTTGCTGAAACATTGACAGCTTTCCTCTTGTTTACATAATAAACTTGTTTTACGCTCAACTTTTTCTGTGGAAATCTTTCCATTGGTGAGTCCCAAGGGAGATTTCGGAGGTTGGAACCCCCTATTTTTGAAAAATCATGTATTTTTTAATAAATATCCCGATATTTTACTATGAAATACCCATAAATTTTCGAGCCAGGCTCCACTCGTCGAAATGTTTTTTCACTTGTAAATTGGACCTCATTTTCAAATTCCCTGAATCCGCGCTTGTTTTCTGTGCACCGCTTTTGCATACCAACAAATCAGCTCTTAAGAGAGTGTATCGCTTATCTGGACACTGGGCAATACATTTAGTCAAGTCTCAATTGCAAACTTTTTATGTCATATGGTTCAACATTTGTCCACTTTAACATTTGGTCATTAACCTGAAAAAATATTTTATGCAGAAGGTCATTTAAATACTTCTCTGGGCAGATCAAGATCCATATGACTTGGAACTTTCAGAGAAGAATTTTGAATGTTTCCTCATATTGTCAATTATATTAAGACTTTGCTTACCGCTGGCGGCCATCTTGGATATAGTCCTGACCCGCACAAATATTTTTGCAGGGGACCAAATAAATACTACTGTGGTCAAGTTTCATTCCAATTAGCTCAGCAGTTTCAGAGTAGAATATCTTTGAGTTTACCAAAAGGTCCAATATTAAAACTATGTTCCTCAAAGGCAGCCATCTTGGATATAGCTCTGACCTGAAAACAATTTTTGAAGGGGATCAAGTGAGGACTGTCGGGCCAAGTTTGGCTCCAACTGACTCAGTAGTTTCGGGGGATGATCTCAAAATGTGTTTTCCCATAAGGTCAAATGTTAAAACTATGTTTCTTCACTGGTGGCCATCTTGGTTGGTGTTCGAAATTGACAAAAAAAAACATTTTTTGTAGAGAACCACCCAACGACCAATGTTGCAAAGTGTGGCTCCAATTGGCCCAGTAGTTTAAGAGGAGAAGATCTTTAAAGAAACAGTGATGGGGAAAGCTAATCCAGGATATACCCATGTAAGCTGAAAAAAAATAAGTAATTAAACTCACGAAATAATTACACTATTGTTCCCGGGGATTGGGGCATTTTGCAAATTCTATATCTTCGTCAATAATAGAAAAGGGGGATGCAGGAAACGTATATAGGATAAGGAAATGTCCAAATCATCAAAACATGAAGAAAACATATAGATTACAACAAGTACGATTGAACTGAGGCCTTTTTCATTAAAGACCGTCCCAATTTGAAATTGATCTCCGTACACGAAACAACTTGGATTATTGCCCCCTGATTCAACATGTGAATTTTTCTAATTAGATAAATAATGGCCAGTCGCAGGTGGTAAATGGTGGAAACGTTTGTTCTTTCGGGCAATTGTTATCTGTTGGAAACTTCCATTACAATGTAAAAACTATTTATCAACAGATATTAATGAACACGTTAGTCGCCTGTTTGAAAATTTAGGGGGTGTGCATACATTGCACAACATTTTACTGTTTTTCGATCAAAATAAAACCTGTAAACTGGGTTCAACCCCCCCTAGACATTACAATGTTCCGCAATGTAGTTTATGTAGTATTACAGTTGATTTATTTGCTCGAAGAAGAAAAAGCTACATCGACATGCCGACCTTTCCCCGCTTCAAATCGCCGTCCACTAAACAACTCAGTAATGTTTCAATTCAAATAAATTTTTTACTATTAATTCTTTGGCCTCAACTAAAACGAAGAGCTAACATATTGGAAAAATATTACAAAAACGCGGAGCCATGTTAGCTACGCGTTTTCAGCAAATATTTTTTTTCAAAAGAAATCATTAATCTTCAAGACAAGAAGCAAGGGCCATCCGCGTTTGGTTTTGAAGTATGATGAGGGTGATAAAGATCACTTTTTGCTTGTGCTGGTTTGGTCATACATTTTAATTGGTCTTACCGTGAAAACATCTATACGCAATTTCTAATAAAAATGACATTTTTATTGCATTTGTTAAACTTATGGCAAACTGATGCCGAGTTCTTTTAGACATAATGCACGCTACTCCACATGACAACCTTTGCGATACGTCAATGCATGTACGCCTTGGCGGGTATGTTAAGGCTGTACAGCGAAATCTTGCCCTAAATTATCGGAATATAGAGCCAAATATACTAAAATTATCAGAATATTGCAAACCCTTTATATTTCTAACATTTTTGGGTGTTTCAACTATGTTCAACAATTTCGCCAGATTCTCAAACTAAAACAGCTTCGAAACCCCAGGGGTTAATCGCATGACTGAAAAATTTCTATTTTAAAACGAGGGGACTATTTCTGAAAAGTTCAACAATATACAAAGGATCAATTAATTTATTCTTAGCTTTGTTGGAAAGAGAAAAATGCCATGCATATGAAAACCATTATCCGCCTGTTTAAATTCTTCCCTAAATGACAAAAAATTAAGAAAACAACGAAATCAGTCTTCCTGAACGTTGTTTGTGCAATAAATCGTACACAGATCACGACAGAGTGTAAAGAACATAAGCAGATAGCAGATTAAAAAATCTATGAGTGAAAAGCGTTTAAATAAACATAATTTCAACATAAATGTGCCCCTATACGTTTGAACTTTTGCGTT
>MJUU01011983.1:2951-23806 GCA_002080025.1 Modiolus philippinarum | reverse complement strand
GTGGTATTGTGTGTGTCAATTTGACCATTATAAAAACATAGGAACTCGTGGTATTGTGTGTGTCAATTTGACCATTATAAAAACATAGGAACTTGTGGTATTGTGTGTGTCAATTTGACCATTATCATTACAGGTATCTCCAGATAAAGTGTTGATATTACTAGAACCATTTCTACAGTATACACAGAATTCTAGAAAGTAAGTAAACTTGTCTGTTTTGGTTCCAATGAATGCTTTCAAACCTCAGTAGTCACACTGTGACACCCTGAATAATCCAACACAATTTTATGTTACCATAGTGTGTCAGATAAGACATGTTCTATTGAAAAAAAAACATTAATATTATGAAATTTCTCTTGTGTTATTGGAAAAACTATTTGTAACAAACATCTTGTTCAAAAATTTAAAAATGAATTTGATGTCTCCAACTCATGATGAGTAAAAATACAATACAACTCCACAGACTGATTTACCATGAAAAGTGGATAAACATGAGATGTTAAGGTCAAAGGTCAAATAGTAAACCAAATGTTTTCAGGTGTACAAAATGATGTTTACAGAACATTAAGCCATACTACATTGAACAAAGCATTTTCTAGCAAATTACCTCCCTTGAAAAAAATCATGACATACAACTGTTTGAATTTTTGACCTTTTCATATAACATGCCAATCAGAAGTCGTTCCAAATTACATGGTTTAGATTATGATGTTAACATGACAACACAGTAAAACATGTATTAACTGAACATTTTTATGGTACATACATGTACCTTGAAAGTCCTGAAAACAGGTAATGCAGTCTGCATCAAATACTCTCCAGCTACTAATCCGAAAGCCACCAGTCCTTCCTTTTTATCTACTGTGAAAGTACTAGTGTTCATTGGATTCCAATTTTTGATAGTTTCGTGGTTTGCTAAAACCATGAAATTAAGTTACCAACAAAATGCATTTTTCCTTAGAGTTTAACTGCATTGAATTTGAAACCATTAATTTAAGTACATGTACCGACAAAATAGTGATATCTATGAAAACCACGAAAATTGATGTCAATGAATAAAATGACTTCTACAGTATATACAAAATTTCTGCTATTTTTACTAGTAGCACTGGCTGATAGACTGATGGGTTACGGAGCAGACTGGTAATGTACACGCAAAAAAAACTCAGCAATATTCAATATGAATACTGACATTAAATAATTACTTTTATGTATCAGAGAGTGGTTTATAACAATAACACTGTTGAGATTGTCGCAGGAAATTATAACTTTATTTACTTTTGTACAGTCCATTGTCGACGTCATATTGTCCGTGAACTTGGGCGTAAGTAGTTTCCAGAATACAAGAATATAAAATGGTTGACATGTCTTGAGTATTTATCGTAGTTAAGTTAGTCTATATCGATATCGTAACTAAATTATGGTGCCGAGACGAAGGCAAAATGGAGATAGATAAACTAAAAAAGAGGAGAAATGGAAATCGAAGTGCAGTGACGAAACTTTTGAAGAAAATTGAGGAAATCAGGAATTAAAAGGACATGGAAAAAGAGGAACTTTCTTTGGCTTATTAGAATTTGTTAAAGAAAAAGACACTAATGGACAATTTAAATGAACAAATTCTAAATGTGATGGACCCAGATGATATGGAAGAAGAGATCGTAAATACAGAGGAGTATACTTTGAATTTAGAAACTCAAATCAGACACATTACAGTTACTTTCACAATACTGGTCTGTCAATCAATTGTTGTTACATTCAATCAATAGGTAGCTGTGTTTGCCTAAAATGTTTACACAAGAGGTTTAAATATTCCTCAATAGGTCATTGATTTTATTTATAGGTCAGACATTTAAAATCCCTTTTGATTAAGAAAGGTGTTCAGCCAGCTAAAACATGATTAAACATATATATTTGGGCAACAGAAAATAAATAATGAGAGTGTAAATAGTAACATTATCTGCAAGAAGAATTTAATTTACAACAATTTTCCTATTACTGAATGTACACTCAAGGTTCCTCAAAAAAGTTTGACCTTCAAGGATGAAAGTTTACATACCCATTCACTGTATTTGTCCTGGTTATGGGCCAGTTTACCTGATGTCAATTTCACATACCCATTCATTGTATTTGTCCTGGATATGGACCAGTTTATCTGATGTAAATTTCAACAAGAAACAAGTCAAGTTCACCCAAACATGTTTTTTATATTGGGAAGGCCAATTGAGGATAAACATGCATTTTTCATAAATTAACTAGGTGTACTGTTTAAACCACTAGTACTATAATTAGATTTATCCGTCCTCTTAATCCTTGATATTTCAAAACCTAGGTAATAGTTGAGATGTACTTTACAGTAATTCCTAAAGTGAGTATATTTTTGTTCAGGTTGGCTGAACACCATGCTTCATCCAAAGTGATTTAAATGCCTGACCTATAAATAAAATCAATGACCTATTGAGGAATATTTAAATGTCTTTTGTAAACATTTCAGGCAAAGACACCAACCTATTGATCAATTCTCTCAGCAATAGGATTACTAACCACATTTATGAAATTAACAGTAACAATTTCATTCAAAGTTCAAATCAAAATCGTCCATTGACCCATCAAGTAAATGAACAATCAGCTTCATCGATTCAAAGTCTAAATGTGAATAGTCCACCCTTTATTCCGGACAATAACCCAAGCATGCCTAGTAATAGTTACATGATTCCCACAGCATTATCAGCGTCCGCCGCAAGTAGTCAAACACACAATTTTCCAAAACTGACACTCCCAAAGTTCACGGGAAACATTCTGGAATGGCAGACCTTCTGGGATTCATTTGAATCATCTGTACATATGAATGTATACTTAACTGATGTGCAAAAGTTCAGTTATTTGAAAACACAGCTTGAGTCCGAGGCAGCACAAACAATAGCAGGTTTTGCGCTTACTAACGCAAATTACATAGAGGTGATACATGTTTTGAAAGAGCGATACGGGGAACCACAAAAAATTATGCAGGCATACATGAATTCTCTACGGAATGCTGTTAGTCCCTATAGTATTGAACAAACCGCCGGGAGATATATGCCGCAATCTAGCCAGAGAAAACAAATCTAACATATGGATTTACAGAACTTGCGCAATAGCATTAAACAAGAGATTGACATTATCGAGGCAGGTTTAAATCAAAATGAACGCGAGAATTATACCACACAATACCAACCTACATGTACATTTCTAACAGAGACAAAATCCCATGTTAGGAAAAGAGAGAACGGATATCCAAGACACGAACAACGAAGTTTAACTGATTGGCCATGTGTATTTTGTCAGGAGAAACATGCACCAGTAAATTGCACATGATTGACCGACACAGCAGATCGCATGAAAATTGTACGGAAAAGTCACTTATGTTTTAACTGTCTAGGGACACATCACATTAAAGAATGCAAATCAAGACATACTTGCCGTAATTGTGGAAAACAGCACCATTCTAACCTATGTAATGCTAGAAATGTAACGTCGAATGGTACAAGAGAGGTAAAGGGTAAATTTCAGAAAAGTTATGCCAACGACTTGCAAACAAAACCGCAAAAATCAGGAGTAAGTGCCAATTTGATTAATACAGAGGTAGGTACGGAAGAGAGTAAATCAAGTACACCCGTTCTACATTCGTCAGTTAATTCTAGATCTAATGTTCTATTGAAAACCGCAGTTGCCCCAGTATGGTCAGAGGTATTGGGAACAGACACAAACATATTATTTGATGAAGGGGCACAGCGTTCGTTCGTAACGGAGGAATTGGTGACAAAACTTAAGTTGAAAATAGATAAAGCAGAGCCAGTGCAACTTTCAACATTTGGGAACCAGACAAATAATGTGCGTTATCTAGGTAAAACTACACTGCTGATAGAGACAATTACTCAAAGAAAAATTACAATTGAAGTGCTTGTCATCCCTGTGATTGCTACTTCGCTGAATAATCACATCAGACAATTAGACCGAAACTCAGCCTATTTAAGAGGTTTGAGACTAGCGCATGCGATTTCAGATTGTAACACTTTTGACATATCAGTACTTATTGGAGCTGACTACTATTGGGAATTCATAGAAGATGATGTAATCCGAGGAGATGGACCGACAGCCATAAGTTCGAAACTACATTATTAAGACCAATTGAGCAAACCACGACAGCAAACTCTGTAGTATCCGGGATATTTAATGTAATGATTTCATACAAGATCGACGAGGAAGCTATTGAATCGTTCTGGCATTTAGAATGTATTGGAATAGACTCAACCGAAATTGCGACAGAGGGCGACAATTTTATTAAACACTACCAGAAATCATCAATTGAATTCCGAGATTATCAATATATAGCCAGATTACCTTGGAAACAGGATCACGCAGAACTACCTACAAACTTTTATGCAACAAAGCAAAGGACAGAAAACATTATTCGACGATTACGCCAAGACCCAGAAATGTTGAAACATTATGGAAATATAATCAAGGAACAGGAACAACGTGGATTCATAGAAACTGTACATGAGAATGTGCCGACTGAAAACATAGTACATTATATTCCACACCATCCGGTCCTGAAGGACTCCAGCACTACTCCCGTTCGAGTGGTGTATGATTGTAGTTTTAAAACGTCAGCAGATAAACCGAGTTTGAACAACTGTCTTGTTGAAGTTCCATTGCAATTAAATAACTTAGTGGACATTTTAGTTAGATTTAGGAGACACAAAATAGCAGTTGCAACCGATATTGAGAAAGCCTTTCTACACATAGGTCTACACGAGGATGATAGAGATGCTACAAGATTCTTATGGCTTATCGACCCGTCAGATCCAGACAGTGCATTAATGACATATCGGGTTAAATCAGTTCTGTTTGGAGCATCGAGTTCACCGTTTATACTCAACGCTACCCTTTTGAAGCACCTCCAGTTGAACCGGTCAAAACTTGCTAATATGATTGAAAATGATTTATACGTAGACAATATTTTGTCCAGCCTGGCTACAGAGACAGAAGGGATTACATTCTTTACACAAGCCCGACAGATGATGAGCAACGCTGGTTTTTATTTAAGATCGTGGTCATCCAACAGTAAGGCAGTACCTATCAAAGCTAAAGAGCAGAATGTTCTTGATAGTGATGGTTTTGGGAATGTGCTGGAACTCGGATTCTGATGAATTGTTTTCCTAAATCGAATTATCGAAACTTGTGAGTCTACTACAAAATGTAAAATTCTGAAGCATTTTTCCCGAATTTATGATACATTAGGTATGTTAACACCTGTGACAGTACGAGCAAAAATATTAATGCAAGAACTTTGGAAGAAACAGTTTGAATGGGATGAACCGTTACCGAAGGAAATTTGTGAAATGTGGAATGACTTAGCCAAAGACATTGGAATTTCAACAAATCTTGTTTTGTCAAGAAGTTATTTTACTACTGACACTGACACTAAGGATTCTAACTTACATGTATTTGTGGATGCCAGCATGAAGGCTTATGGGGGCTGTAGCGTATATAACCAATGGATATGAATCTTCAATTGTTATGTCAAAGTCTAGAATCGCACCAGTCAAAACACTTACACTTTCAAAGTTGGAACTCATGGCAGCAGTAATAGGCTCCCGACTTACACAACACTTAATGTCAGCATTAAAATGTGAAACAGCTTAATTGTGGTCCGACAGCCAAATTGTTTTACACTGGCTTCGCAGCAAGAAACCCCTGAAACATTTTATAGCAAATAGAGTAAGAGAAGTAAACAAGCTCACCACAGCTTATGAATGGAAATACTGCCCAACGTCCATCAATCCCGCAGACTTATTGACACGTGGAATAACAGCAAATGACTTTAAATCAAATGAATTGTGGTTAGAAGGACCTTCATTTTTAATCAAGAGTGAAAGCGCACCAGAAATCAATGCTAATACTTTTAAGCCAATGGTAGTTGAATCAAACGAGGAACATGCTGTATGATCAGTGACTTATGATATAGATAAAGCAACTTATGGTATTGGAAAAGTAATGGATATTCTGAGATTCGGAACATTGAGAAAATTAATCCGGGTGACAGTATACGTAATGCAATTTATTGCAAAATGCCGACCAATGAATAAAACGACAAAGTATGGACCAATTGAAACAAGCGAAATTGAAGAGGCCACACGTTTGTTGATTTATTACACTCAACAGTCAAAGTACCAATCTGAAATGGAATGCTTAAAGAATACCAGTAACAGAAAAGGCAAAAAATTACCACGATTACAACAATTAGGACTTTTCCTAGATAAACATGGACAAATCCGTTGCAAAGGAAGGATACAAAATGCACCGATATTAGAATCAACGAAGTATCCGTACTTATTACCAGCAAATGATCCGTTCAGCAAGTTAGTTGTTATGGACACCCATGAACATAGTTTGCATTCCGGTTTAAATGCTACAATCACTTACATAATGAAGACTATTTGGATACCGACACTCCAACAATTTGTGAAAAAGCCACATGTAATTGGAAGACCATACAGCCGACCGGACCCGCTGCCCACTGCCAAAATTGAGATTAATGGATGCTCCACCATTCACAGTCACCGGAGTTGATTTTACAGGATTTTAGCAGCTTACATATGTTTGTTTACATGTGCTTCAACCTGTGCAGTGCACTTGGAAATAGTACCTAATCTTACAGAATACTCATTTATCCAAGCAGTCCGTCGTTTCTCCAGTCGTAAGTTGTTACCGAAAACACTACTTTCTGACAATGCCACAACATTTATTGCCGGATCTGAGGAGCTTAAATGACTTTGTAAATCACCCACATTACAGGAATAACTTGTGAACAAAGGAATAGATTGGCAGTTCATACCAAAAAGAGCACCATGGTATGGTGGGTTTTGGGAGAGACTTATTGCACTCACGAAAACTAGTCTCAGGAAAGTACTTGGACATTCATTAGTGACATTAGAAATTTTACAAACCGTTATTACTGAAATCGAATGTATTTTAAATGACCACTAACTTATCCATCGGCCGATATCAGAGACAGCGAACCTCTAACACCAGCACATTTACTTTACGGAAAGACTATCTCATCGTTACCTTATTCTAAAACTGATGTTGATGAAACAAACTTCATTTCAATGAATTCAAGTGATATAAAAGGACAAGTGAGGAAACAAACGATGCTAATGGAACATTTTTGGGCCCGGTGGAAAGCTGAATATTTGACCGCATTACGTGAATTCCACAAAACAACAGGACACAACGAACAAGTAGTAAAAGAAGAAGACATTGTGCAAAAACATAACGAGTTACCGAGAGTAAGGTGGAATTTAGGAGTCATAAAGGAACTTTTCCGGTGAAATGACAGACTTGTCCAAGCTGCTCGAATTAAAACAAAAACTGGAGAAACGACTCGCCCGATAGTGAAATTGTATCCCCTTGAGGTATTCTGCCTGATACACTACCAAGGAGACAAGCCAGTGAAAAAGCAAAGACTAAGATTCATAGATGGATTCGTAAATTCAGTGATGATGATGACGACTAATGTAATGATACTTTAATTGTCTGGAGACCGTGATAGAGTTTTTAAATTTATTTCTAGAGACTGTAATTGTTTAATAATTTAGATAATTTTGTTTCGTACTGCAAATCCATTTCTATTTATTTGAGTGACATTTAAATACACAATGCGAGATACTTAATGAGAGACATTTTAATGATAACGTATTTAGATTTGATTTTGTACAGTTAATTTAATTTTTTGCGGCCGGGGTATGTTGAGATTGTTGCAAAAAATTATAACTTTTGTACAGTCCATTGTCGATGTCATATTATCCGTGACGTCGACTTTGGCGGAAGTAGTTTCGGAATACAAGAATATAAAATGGTTGACATGTCTTGAGTATTTATCGTAGTTAAGTTAGTCTATATAGATATTGTAACTAAAAACACAAAGTAACATGATGCCTCATGTTATGTGTCTGCCTTGCATTTGTTCCAGTCAAGTTTCTTATCTATAGTTTTGGTTTTAAAAGGAGATGTTGTTAACAAATTATCAAACACAAAAAACAAATAAGAATTTGGAATCCATGAAACTAGAGTAAGGATTTTGATTAGCCACTTCATACATTAATGTACATAGTTGTTTGATCATTTGCTATACATTGTAATTTTAGAGCAGGTTTTCTATTTGGAAAGTTTCGTTATTGTGGAACATTTTATAGTTTAGTTTCACAGCTGACCATTACATAATAATGTTTCTATTTTAACAGTTTAGTAATTGTGGAACATGTTATAAACAGAGTATTTGATTCAGTAATACAACAGACAGTAGATGATGCAATGAAAGCAGCAGAAAAACAAATAGAGGTAACAGTAACAATATAAGGTGACCTAAATTCTTTAACTAAGCCAGTGATGTAAGTAAGCTTGTGACTTTTGCAAGTGTTTGTCACTATGGTGATGATCATTCATTAAAAATGACCACTAATACACACTGGTCATTCGGCTAAATGGATAAATTGTCTGTTAATTTTGTTTTATGTATTAGATACAGTGGGTCTCTTATCATATTCGAGGGATGTATATGTCCTGAGAATATGAATAGAGACCCACTGTATCTGATTTGCATAGGAGTTATTAATAATCACTTCGTGTCATCTTCAGCAATGAATTGTTTCAATTTATGAAATTAACCAGATGTAGTCAAGGCTGCTATGCAATATACTATTTAGAAACTTGTCTTTATTGTTAAAATTTAATTGTCACTTATCAGTAGAACTGTATGCACAAAATGGTCCTTGGTTAATCTTGTTTTTGTACAATTTTATTGCCAAAACCTTCAAATTTCACTGATAGAAGATAAATATCCTATGTAAATGTGGTTACAATGGTGATGGGTCCATTGATTGGAGTAGGTTACAGTCAGTCAATCAGAATTTATCGTAATTGCCTTTTCCATATCGCATGCAATTTACAGGACCCTAATGGATGTGTCTACCAGTGCAAAAATAATGTGTGAATATTGTTGTGATAACATTTTTTGTGGACCTTGCTCCATTTAAACATATTTTAGAAAGGCATGTTACTCACCACTATATTTTGACCTTTGCAGATGTAAACAAACTTTAGTTTTTAGTGTTTTATGAGAAAAATACCACAGGAAACACACGTTTATAATTATCCTATGAAAAATATGAATAAGTACCACACACTACCTTAACAACATAAAGCACTGATTTATATTAATGAAGATAATCACGAATTATTGGAAACTCAGTCAGTTAATCGAAAGGCCCCCGAAACTTAGTCCGTTGACTAGGTCAGTTGAGAGTAAATCTAAAAGTTCTAATGTCTTTCGCCAAAGCAGACTTGAAGCAAGGGTTATTATCCATTCTCCAATTAGTGTGTTAATCCAGTTGGTTATAAATACGTATTATTTTTAATCCACACGTTGGTTAAATTTCTGCGTGATGTTTCCCCGCAACATTTCATTTCATTCATAAAGTCTCTTGTGACGTCATCGTTACTAGGCTTTCAGATAGCATGGCAAACGTTGACAACCGTGATGTACCATTGAATATGCACTTTAAATACCGTAAAAGTCATTGGAGAAACAATATATCCTTCCGCTTGCTTGTGGATTACGATATTTCTCCATTCTCGATAGTTTAATTTCTGATTTTAACATGCTCGCTAAAGCTCCCAAGTTGAAAATCACAAATTTAACTATCTCGAACTGGAGAAATATTGTAATCCACTTGATCCGGAAGGATATACTATATTTATCTTTGGTCCTTTACACTTGTGTTGTTATCTTCATCTGCATTTGAATTTGTAAGTCAGCTTCCAACTAGTTAGCTCACCTGGCTAATGCCAGGGTGAGCTTTTGCCATCACTTTGCGTCCGTCGTCCGTCCGTCCGGTGTAAACTTTTCATTCAAAGATCTTCTCCTCTGAAACTACTGATCCAATTAGAACCAAACTTGGCCACAACAGTCCTTGGGTGGTCCCTTACAAAAAAGGTGTTTTTCAGGTCTGCACGATATCCAAGATGGCCGCCAGCTGGAAACATAGTTTTAACATTGGACCCTATGGGAAAACACATTCAAAGATCTTCTTCTCTGAAACTACTGAGCCCATTGGCACCAAACTTTGCTACAATAGTCCTTTGGTGGTCCCTTACAAAAAAGTTGTTTTTCAGGTCCGTGCGATATCCAAGATGGCCGCCAGCAGGAAACATAGTTTTAACATTGAACCCTATGGGAAAACACATTCAAAGATCTTCTTCTCTGAAACTACTGAGCCAATTGGCACCAAACTTTGCTACAATAGTCCTTTGGTGGTCCCTTACAAAAAAGGTGTTTTTCAGGTCTGCACGATATCCAAGATGGCGGCCAGCGGGAAACATAGTTTTAACATTGGACCCTATAGGAAAACACATTCAAAGATCTTCTTCTCTGAAACTACAATTGGCACCAAACTTGGCCACAATAGTCCTCTGGTGGTCCCTTACAAAAAAGGTGTTTTTCAGGTCCGCACGATATCCAAGATGGCTGCCAGCAGGGAACATAGTTTAACATTGGACACCATTGGGAACACTAACAGCGGTCTTCTCCCCTTAAACTAATTGGGCATATTGGAACTTTAGTTTAATTATATACATGTATAATGGCTCTTAAACATAAAATGTCTATGTTAATCAAGGTCCAGGTGAACGATACAGGCTCTTGAGAGCCTCTTGTTTTAGAATATTAAAAAAACAAGTTTTTAGTTGTACAGCATCTTTTAGTTAATGGTCTTCCAAATGTTTAGATTTGATCTGCACTGAAAAAAGAATAAGCTGTCAGAATAGACATCTGCAGTAACTACATTTAACAGTAACCTCGGGAAAATTAAAGTTTGTCCCAAACATTGCCTTTTCAAGTAGAAAAAAATTCCATAATGAATTTCGGAAACAAATTTAATTAAAATTTGTTGGTGGATGGTAGATTTTGACAGTTAAAATGAAAAATAGATTCAAAATATACAACAGAAACTATGCATCTTTTGCGCATGTGCTAAGAGTGTTATATTGGTATTATAACATGACTCTATTTACAAAGCTAATACAGGAAGACATATTAGAATTAATTACATATTCCAACCCAACTTTATAGGTACCGGTACATGTAATCATTTTGTGCACCTTTTACTTGAAATATCTTTTCTGAAATTAGAAGTCCACAAATTCGAAAATAAGTCTTTGATAGATTGCATCTTAACTTTCTGGAAGTCAGGTGTTAATTAGGCCACAGTTTTTGTCGAGCCTTCGACGATACTCGAAAAAAGCGAGACATAGGTATGGTGATTCCGGCGGCGGCAGCGTCCACAATTGTTTAAGTTTTTTTTGGGGTCTGTTTAACATCAACCACCTGTGCTAGCCTATTGATATTTGGTATGTTGTTGCATTAGCATCAGTACAGCTCAGTTTCAGTTGCGTTTTATGTCTATGCCCCACAGTCATGCTCCACTGACTTCGAAATTTTGAATTGTTTTTTTCAAATGTTTAACTTTTTTCTTGTGTCTGTTTAGCATCAACCACTCATAGTTGACCATTGATATTTGGTATGCAGTTACATTAGCATCAGTACAGCTCAGTTTCAGTGGCGTTTTATGTCTATGACCCCAAAGTCATGCTCCACTGACTTCAAAATTTTGAATTGTTTTTTTTTTCAAATGTTTAAGTTTTTTCTTGTGTCTGTTTAGAATCAACCACTCATAGTAGCTCATTGATATTTGGTATGCAGTTGCATTTGCATCATTGCAGCTCAGTTTCAGTGGCGTTTTATGTTGATGCCCCCACAGTCATGCTCCACTGACTTCAAAATTTGGCACTTTTTATCAATGTGTAAGTTTTTAGCTCACCTGGCTATGCCAGGGTGAGCTATTGCCATCACTTGGCGTCCGTCATCCATCCGTCGTTAGCTCACTTTCAAAAATCTTCTCCTCTGAAATTACTGGGTCAAATGGAACCAAACTTTAATTGAATCATCACTAGGTATCTAGTTTCAAATTTTTTATTTTGTATGTCTTAGGTCAAACAACATGGCTGCTTTACTGAAAATAGAACATAGGGGTAAATTACAGTTTTTGGTAAATAACTCAAAAACCGTTACAGATATCAAAAATCTGACGGAGTAAAAATGATCAGCATGAGAAGATCTACCCATGCTGAAATTTTGAAGAAAATCTGAAGACCCGTCTAAGAGTTATTGCCCTTTTTAGGTAAAATTTTCAAAATTTTTATGTTTTTTATTTTTTATTAAAAAAACTATAACAGATAGAGGTTTGGTTTAAATTGCAAAAATGTTCAGCATGTTAAGATCTACCCACATTGATATTTTGAAGAAAATCCAAGTACCTATATATGAGTTGTGACCCTTTATTGGTCAAATTTTTCGTGTTTTTTACTTTTGTCCTATATTTCAAAAACGCTTTGAGATAGAGGTCAAGTTTAAATTGCAAAAATGTTCAGCATGTTAAGGACTATATTTATTGAACACATTCAAGTTTTCTGACTGCTTCCAAGATGGCCGCCAGCGGGGAACTTAGTTTACCATTTGACCTAATGGGAAAATTCATACAAAGAACTTCTTCTTGAGAACCACTGAATGGATTTGAACCAAATTTGGCATGAATGGTGGTTATGAGGTGCTGACCAATTGTTGTTACTTTGTTGCCGATCAATCATCCAACATGGCCGCCAGCGGGGATCTTAATTTTAACATTGGACCCTATGGGAAAATGCATACAAAGAACTTCTACTTTAGAGCCACTGAATGGATTTGAACCAAACTTGGCATGAATGATGTTTATGAGGTGCTGTGAACCAAACTTGGCATGAATGATGTTTATGAGGTGCTGACCAAGTGTTATTACTTTGGTGCCAATCTGTCATCTTACATGACCGACAGCATTGGACCCTATGGGAAATGCACACATATATCTTCTAAGAGAACTGATGAATGGATTTAAATCAATCATGACATGAATGATGCCTGTCAGGTGCTGGCCAAGTGTCACCCGCTGTGAACATAATTTAACAAAAGATCTTCTAGAGAACTGCTTAATAAATTTAATCCAAACTTTGCTTATGAGAAGCTGACCAAGTGTTGTTACTTCAGTTCTGATCCATCATCCAACATGGCTGCCAGCAATAAATTGGACCCTAAGGGGAAATGCATACAAAGATATCATGGAATACCATTAAATGGATTCAATTTAAACATTGCATAAATGAAACTTGTGAGATTTTGACCAAGCTCGTTACTTTGGTGCTGATCCGTCTTCCTACATGGTCACCAGTAGCAAAACTTAGTTTAACGATGGACCCAGTGGGAAATGCATAAAAAGATCTTCTTCTCTGAAACTGCTTGAACAATTTCAGTATAATTTTGATATGATAGTCCTTATGTGACTCTCTTCAAATTTTTTTGTTAAATAGCTGCCAGCAGGGAACGTAGATTAACATAGGCCCCTTAAGTTTGGAAACTGCATTCAAAAATCTCTGAAACTGCTTGGACAATTTTAATTAAATTTTATAAAAAGTTTCTGATTTTTATGTACATACACCACCAAAGATGGACCATCAATGGGAATAATAGTGCTGCAGGACCCAGGTGAGCGATACAGGCTCTTGAGAGCCTCTTGTTTCTTGTGTCTGTTTACCATCAACCACTCATAGTTGCCCATTGATATTTGGTATGCAGTTGCATTAGCATCAGTACAGATCAGTTTCAGTGGCATTTTATGTCTATGCCCCTGCAGTCATGCTCCACTGACTTTCAAATTTTGCACTGTTTATCAAATGTTTAAGTTTTTTTCTTGTGTCTGTTTAACATCAACCACTCATAGTAGCCCATTGATCTTTGGTATGCAGTTGCATTATCATGATTGTGATCAGTTTTGTTCAGTGATACATTTTGTATCATGGTTGCTACGGAAGATCAATGTGCAAATTAGGGCGATGCATGGGAAAGGCGAGACATATCCTGTGTCCACAGTTTATTATATTTTTAGTTTTACGAATATTTCAGACAATGATCATTGGTAGGAGGACGAAAAAAATAAAATAAAAATCTCGTTGGATCATTAATTTTTTTTTCAAAGATCAAAGTTATTCAACAATGTAATAACTGATAATTTTGAAGATGGTCTCTTCAGTTATAATAATGTTGGAAATACCAATAAAAAGTGATTTAGAGCGCAAAATAAGGTTTTAAAATCAATTATGCAGAAAATTTTTTTTTTTTGCATAAAAAAATACAGGGTAGGATTTTTCAAGTTTATTTGTTTTCCATTTTATTTGTTTTCCAATTTGACAAAATTTAGGGTCTGTCGGAGTCGTAAAACTAAAAATAAAAAAATTATGGACTTATCGAGTACTGTATGATATATTCATTTTCTGATTTTGGAAGGTCTTTAGTCAACAAAAGTTCATTCTAAGATGCCATTCCAACATCTAGGTAATCAATGAAAAGTTGTGCACCTTGCACTTGAATTATTATTATACTGACTTTAGAAGTCCACAGAATGGAAAAAGCTCATAGTCACATTCAAAATAAATTTTTTAAATGGGGGTAATAACACAATTACCGAACTATGGAGGCTTGTTTGTGCCATCTCGTCTTTTCGCCTTTTCTCCCCGAAAAGAGGATAATTATCGCGGCGAAAAGACGTAAAGACGACAAATTATACCCGCTAATTAGTGACCTTAATTTGTCATCTTTTCATGTTGTCGTCTTTGTCTTTTCGTCTCGCAAAATATCATCTTACTGCAGAGCTAATTTGAGTCTTTTCGCCCCGAAAAGATGAAAAGACGAGAGAAAGACAAAAAGACGACAGCTTAAGGTCTGTAATTAGCGGATTTAGTTTGTCATCTTTTCGCCCCACTAATTTGAGTGTTTTCATCTTTTCGCCACACTTACTTGCATCTTTGCGTCTTTTCACCCTGCTGATGTGTGTATTTTCGCCCCGAAAAGACAACAGAAAGAAAAAAACGAAAAGAAAAAATGGCACAAACAAGCCACCATAAGCATCTTATTGCAACAGTTTAATATGTCCACTTCTTTTTATTTTATACAGACTCTCAACGAGCAGAAAATAGCTAACTTATTAATCTACAACTACATCATAACTTTAAATCACAGTAGTGACTTTGTTTGAGTGTGGAATTGTCAAATACAATCTGAAGAACATTGTGAATGTTTATAACTGCAGATTTGTTAATGCTGAATGTTTTTAAACCCCCNCCCCAAAGTTTAGGGGGTATATAGGAATAGCCCTGTCTGTCTGATCGTCTGTCCACACTTCTTGTAAGCGCAACTCCTCTTAAACCACTTGAAGGATTTTGATGAAACTTTACACAAAGGAAGAACACTATATGGAGATGTGCATGAAGGAATATAATTACTGTCTGAAATCAGGGGGGAGGGATAATTTGACTTTCACTTTTCATTGATTCCATCTACACAGATTACCTCGTAAACGCCACTCCTCTTAAACCACTTGAAGGATTTTGATGAAACTTTACACAAAGGAAGGACACTATGTGGATATGTGAATGAAGGAATATGATCATTGTCTGAAATTAGGAAGGGGAGATCATTTGACTTTGACTTTTCAATGATTCCATCTGCACAGATTATTCATAAGCACAACTCCTCATAAGCAACTTTAAGGATTTTGATGAAACTATACACAAAGGAAGGACACTACATGAAGATGTGCAAGAAGGAATATGATTTGTGTCACAAACCAGGAAGGGGAGATAATTTGACTTCAAATTTTTATTGATTTCTTCTGCAATCAATTTTTGGGCTTGGACATTTTGTCAAAGAAATAATTCAAAAAGTGGGATATAAATCTATGAATTTTCATTATGATCCTCTTAAAAAGATGTTTTCAAAGTGTTGTAAGGAAATTTATTTAATGCCTATAAGAGGCAAGAAAAGGGTGATTTACATTTTTGTCTGATTTCCATCGGAATATTTTCATTGGAACCCTTGTGAAAAGTGATTTCTGAAGGATTATATCATTTTGTTGTATTGTGTCCATGCCTGTATTGTGTCCACACCAACGTGAATTTGCACATACCAAAATGATTCAGGGTTCAATGAGCGGGGGTATATCTGGCTGGCATTCGGCGTCAGCTCTAGTTAAACCTACATGTAACTTTTGTGCCATTGCATTATCAATAATTGCTGCCAACAGTTAACTCAATTGAAATTAGACCATATGGGAAATACATACAAAGACTTTCTTCTAGAAAACCATTGAATAGATTTAGACCGATCATGAGATTAATGTGTCTGATAAGGTGCAGACAAAGTGTTATTACTTTTGTCCTGATCATCTTAAATGGCCACCAGTTAGGAATTAAGTTTAAGATTAACCCCATTGGAAAATCGTTGATTGGATTTAAATTTAATTTGGCATAAATGATGCATATGAGGTCCTGAACAAGTTTTGTTCTTTTTGTGCTGATCTATCATCCAAAATGGAAGCCAGCAGGGAACTTTGTTTAGAATTAATTAAGATCTTCTTCTAGAGAAATGGTGAATGGATTTAAGGTAGATAGACACTGTTGCGCTGCGCAGTTCGATTGCGCATTTGAAAAATAAGAGTCTGATACTGGTAAGATTTGATTATTAGGCCGGAACAGTAATTTGACGGCTTTTCCTTTGTGACATCATAATTGACTGAAAGATTTGAAACGTCATATTTCGTCCACTTTGCTGTGAATTAATTCACTTTTTCCTGAAATATTGTTTAATCTGGACACTTTGTAAAATATAGCCCTTAAAAGTATGGTGACATATACAATTTTAGCTCACCTCACCTGAAGGGTCAGTGTGAGCTATTGCCATCACTTGGCATCCGGCGTCCGTTGTCCGTTAAACTTTTCACATTTTCATCTTCTCCTCTGAAACAATGGAAGCAAATTCAACCAAACTTTACAGGAATGATGTATGGAAGAACATTTACAAAGATTGCTCATTTCATTCCGATCTGACAAAAAACATGGCCGCCAGCGCGGAACTTGGGTTTAACATGGGACCTATGGGAAAAATCACATTTTCATCTTCTACTCTAAAATGGCTGAAGCAAATTCAACTAAACTTTACAGGAGTAAGGTACTAAAGGTCCTGAACAAAGATTGCTCATTTTGTTTTGATCCAATAAAAAACATGGCCGCCAGCACGGATAGTTCAACATTGGACCCTATGGGAAAATCACATTTTCATCTTCTCTTCTGAAACCACTGAAGCAAATTCAACCAAACTTTACAGGAATTATGTACTAAAGGTCCTCAACAAGTATTACTCATTTCGTTTGGATCTGATAAAAAACAATGGCTGCCAGAGCAGAACTTGATTTAACATTGGACCCTATGGCAGTTGGAATGCCAGCTTGACAGGAGAGTTCCAATGTCAATTCACGGTCACGTGACTTTTGTTCTAATTTTGGAGATTGTTGACCGACATTCCAGTGGGTTGGAAATAACCATTTTGGTGCAATAAATAATCGATACTGTTGCCCGCAAAGATAAATGAAACATTATTTGAATAATAACATTGGTACTATCTTCTCCCCAGTTCCTAATATTGCGTGGAAACTGAGAAATCATCATTTGAACTGGCCTTCATCGCGAATTCAAGAACGAGTTGGGGGTTGAATTTTTGTGACACAAAAGAAAGATACTCTAAATGATGGGTTGGTACAGCCCATGTTGGTTCAGAAATCATTACTGGTGACTTTTATTTTAGGTTTACCACAAAAAATGTAGTAGGATGCAATTGTGTCAGTTATTTCTGAGCCGACCGGGCATTGCTCGGAAGCCATGATGATCATGATGCATACAAAAATGTACCTAGCACGTTGTTGGAGGGATGCATCTGTTGTCAATAAATTATTATAGCTCAAATTTTGAACCTAGCTAAAGATTATCAGAAATCACTTAATGTAGAGATTGCATGAAATCTGAAAACGGGTCATTTTTAATTTAGGAAAAAAGGGGGGGTCTTGTTTAAAAAAAATATAGCAAACCCATAGCTGGACCCCGGGGCTGGACTGCACTGGTCCACGTTGTGTCCACCATATAAAAGAGAAAAACAAACCTCCCAATATAAAGGTTTTTTCTTGCCAAGCCTAAGGATATACATGTGGCATGTATGGCTTGAAGACCAGCAAAAAAACCTGACCTCAAAGCCCCTTGAACTTGCCTCAATTTTAACTTTTTAAGGGTATATCTATATTTTTTTCTAAAAAAATATGACAGGGATTTTATCGCAAAATTTTAAGAAAAATTATTGTTTCATAGTGAAAAAATGAATTTAAAAAGAAAACAAATTTCAGTTCTACAAAGAAAAAAAAATTCTGAAAATAATCTTGAAGGAATGTAAAAAAATATATTAATATGATTGGAGTAAAGACACAAAAAAAATATTAATTATATTTTGAGCCAAACAAAAAATCATAGATCAAGGACAAAGGTATGAAATATTGGATCACAAATCAGTGATCATGATTTTAGAATATTTATCAGCCACACTTGGGCCTGCAAGAGGCAAACATGTGATAACCATTATCAATGTAGCACATATATTTATAGAATAATAAAAATAAGCGCACATTATTTTGTGCTGGATTTATGTAGGGGTGCTTTTAGCTGAAGTGGAAACCAAAAGCAAGTTTAGTGAAAAAAAGTTACAATTATTTAATAAAATAAATTAACTGTATACCACACTTGTGTAGTACTCAGAGATCATGATTTTCCAAATGTTTTATACATCATAATACACAGACTAGAACATTTTATAATTAAAGCAAGATCATAGAACACAAACCAGGATTGAATTGTACATCATATTCTGTAAAATACTGGGATGAGGTCAGTTGTGCATCTTGTATAAAATACTTTCCAGGTTGAGTACCCCCTAACAAATGAAAGAAGAAAAAAAATCTCACTCCCTCTCACAAAATGTTTTTCTTTTTTTTTTTGGCCTCTGATGATTATAACTTTCAAAATTTACAGCTTGCTTTCTTGGTATGTTTCTATATGGATGGTAATTGTTTAATGTTTTACATGTTTTATGTAATAAATGTTATCCCAGCAATTGCACATTCAAAAGAACAAGGTATTGCAAGTATAAACCTTTCCATGCCTAATATTTATGGTACCAAAATTTTTAACTTGAATATTTTTGTCAAATGACGCCTCACCTGACTGCACTTGGATCTCAAAGTGTGACTTGGTCAAACCAATAAGAGGGAAGACAAGTTATTTATTAACATGTGGTACAAGGACACAAACAAAATATCATATTGGCCTGTAGGAGTCTCTAGTCATTTGATTTGCAGATGAATAGATGTACAAATTTGCTAAACCATGAATAAATATAGGTCAATGTGTCAGGTGTCAGACTGTAAAATATCCACTTTATAGGTGTTACTATAAGGCCACATCGAATTAATTAATTGATTCTCATCCACACCCGCCCAATTTTTTCTAAGCATCAATTTTTTTTTACTTTCTGTTTCAATTATTTAGAAATTTTCTTTAAATTCCTTAGGCTATAAATTTTAGTGAAAATCAGTAAAAAATATAAAATAAAACCCTCCTACCAACTCCAGATTTTTTGTTACAGGTGTATGAGAATCTATACATTAACTTAATGGGGCCAAACAAATATCCAGTCTATATGTGCTGAAGTTTCAGAGAAATGGATTTCCATGGAATTTTCCCACTTCTGATATCACATTTGCTACTTATAGATTTTAGTGCTGATGATTTTCAATAAATTGCCAAAATAATTACAAAGCTCTTTCAAGTTAAATTCAGTATCCTTATATGCATTGTAGTCTCCTGTAAATTTACCCCTTCAGCTCTTAAATAAAGGGCTAAGCCGAGCCCAGCATGATACGATGGCAGCATGTTGACCACCGAAATTTAACAAGTGTAATTGAAAGTGAGTGGGGACATACTAAAGAGCTTGACACAATAATTGCATGGACACAACAAGGGGATTAACCCAGTAATAAGCTGGACACAAACTAGGGAAAATGAAAATTACCCCGTATGACTCCTTATGGTTCCTCTTTAACATTAACATTAACATGCTACTGAAAGCTTATATCAAGTGGTATCCTAAGAAAAAAATCCCATCGAAATCCGACGAAAAATAAAAATTTCATGTAATCTGCAAGTTTCCAGGTTTGGCCCCTTCGACCCCTTATAGCTCGAAAACGGTAAGAGCTACGACAAATCTGTTGGCAATCTACTGAAAGCTTCTAAAGAAAAAAATCCCATCAAAATCCGATGAAAAATAAAAATTTCATGTAATCTGCAAGTTTCCAGTTTTGGCCCCTTCAGGGATAAAAATTCAAAATATTGGCAGAGTGGCCAACCTGGGCCCCTGCCAAACAAAATTCAGTAGCCCAGCCAATATTTAACAAGCTCAGCATTATATCTTCAACCAAAAATTCAGGATATTTCAGTAGCAACCTGGGCTACTGGTTTCAAAATTTTAGTAGCCCAGGTCAAATTTTAGGGGCCTTGGGCTACTGGGCCCCTGGTAATTTGCATCCCTGCCCTTCGACCCCTTATACCTCGAAAACGGTAAGAGCTACGACAAATCCGTTGACATACTTCTGAAAGCTTATATCAAAAGGAATCAAGAAAAAATCCCATCGCAATCTGATGAAAAAGATTTGACATATTTAGAAAAATTGCAATTTTGGCCCCTTTGACCCTTTGTAGCTTGGAAACGGTAAGAGCTACACTAAATTCGTTGGCATACT
>MJUU01011980.1:23175-42196 GCA_002080025.1 Modiolus philippinarum | reverse complement strand
ATTTACTGAAAATATGCAGCAATAGGGATATCGATAGTATGCGATATAATATAAATTCCATCTAGTACTCAAATTTGGTACAAATTTACTGAAAATTTGCAAGAACAGGGTTGTCGATATTATTCAAAATGATGTAAATTCCCTCTAATACTCAAATTTGGTACAAATATACTGAAAACATGCAACAAGAGGGATATCAATAGTATGCGATATGGTGTAAATGCCAATTAGTACTCAAATTTAGTACAAATTTACTGAACAACAGCATTAGAATACCGAAGGAACATGATGAAAATATGATGAAAATTTGATGAAAACATGCAACAATAGGGATATAGATGGTATGTGATATGATGAAAATTCCATCTGATACTCAAATTTGGTACAAATATACTGAAAATATGTAACAATAGGGATATCGATAGTATGCGATTTGATGTACATGCCATCTAGTACTCAAATTTGGTACAAATTTACTGAAAATATGCAACAATAGGGATATTGATAGTATGCGATATGAGGTAAATGTCATCTAGTACTCAAATTTGGTACAAATATACTGAAAACATGCAACAGTAGGGATATCAAAAGTATGCGATATGGTGTAAATGCCATCTAATACTCAAATTTACTGAAAACATGCAACAATAGGGATATCGATAGTATGCGATATGGTGTAAATGCCAATTAGTACTCAAATTTAGTACAAATTTATTGAAAATATGCAGCAAAAGGGATATCGATATTATGCGATATGAAGTAAATTCCATCTGATACTCAAATTTGGTACAAGTATATTGAAAATAAGCAACAATAGGGATATCGATAGTATGTGATATGATGTACATGCCATCTTGTATTCAAATTTGGTACAAATTTACTAAAAATATGCAACAACAGTGATATCAATATTATATGATATAATGTAAATACCATTTAGTACTCAAATTTTGTACAAATTTACTGAAAATATGCTACAATAGGGACATAGATAGTATGCGAAATGGTGCAAATGCCACCTAGTACTCCAATTCTCTATTTATATGATTAATGAGGGTTTTCAAGGAATGGGTCATTGTACGGTGTATTAAAAAATAGAAATAGGTTCTGTTTGATGGAAGAAATATCGAAATTCTCGTGTACAATGTATATTTCACGTGAAATAAGATCGTGTTTGGTGTACGAAAAAAGGTTATGGACGCTGTACGATGATAACCCTAAGCCTTTGCCGCCTTCATAATGATATGTTAATGTACGCTTGATAATCTTAATAAATAAGATGAGGGCAAAAATGACATTTTAAAAGCGAGAAAAAGCAACACGCGAAATAAAATACGGCAAACGAAAATCTGTATCACCCTTTATTTTATTTACACGATTGTAAATAACAAGCTTTGTGGAAAGTATTCTGGAGTTGAGACTGAAAAATGAGATCTCGCCGAGACAAATTTTTATTGAAAATCTTCATTTTGTCCTACAAAAAGATAAAATTCATTTGTTGTATGCACCGGCCACTATGAAATAAAAACCAAAATGCAAATACATTGTACTGGACATAGTGTATAGTGCCCGGTATAGTGTAAGATGTATAGTGTATGGTGCATGGTGTATGGTGTATGGTGTATGGTACATGGCATATGGTGTATGGTGCATGGTGTATGGTGTAAGGTATATGGTGCAATGGTGTATGGTGTGATGGTGTATGGTATATGGTGTAATGGTTCATGGTATATGGTGTAATGGTGGATGGTGTATGGTGTATGGTATAATGGTGTGATTGGTTATGTTTTACTGTACAAGCACTGTAAGGGTCAAATCAAGGAAAATGCTAAAATAAGCATTATTTTGGCTAAAAACTGTTTATCTATATTCCTTTTTACTTTTTGCAATAATTTGACCTGTTTTATAGGCTACACGTTTTGACGTGACACTTTATTGTACGGAAAAATTGTTCATAAAACTTCTGTTTTGATAGAAATTGTTTTGTTGATTTATAAAGACTTAATTTTTGTTGATTGATGAAGACTTAATTATTATGTCTTAGAAATGTTGATTTCACAAACTGATACCTGTTTTTGTTAACAGATTGGCATTAGTTGAACGATTAAAGGTCAAAATTCAGAAATGTGAGGCCCAAAATGCGGGTCTAAGGACATAGTCTTAGTATGATTTCAGTTTATTTCAGTAGATCTCTTGATAATTCAGCTGAAATTATATTTTATCTATATATATATATGATTTTCTTTTATAATGCTTCAGAATTATCACTATTATAATAAGTTTAGAACTTTTTAAATGATTATTGGATGGCTAAGGCTGTTGTACTGCTTGTCTATTACCAGTCATATAATATAAAGCTAAATTAAAGAAAGATATCTCCAAGTGAAATCAAATTTAGCCTTATTTCATTGTTAAAAAGTTCAATTTTTGTATTTGAAAGGCATGCTGAAAATTTTGGACTAGTCAAAGGCATGCTGTAAAAGATTGAGTGGTGTTTTGTGAATCTCAAGGAAAATTTCACCCTGAGCTTAGAATATTGGCCATTGCTAGGCAAACAGAGCATGGCAAGTGATTAAAATAGTTTTTCAATTTAAATTAAACACATTTTAGCTTTTTCTAGTTAATTGTATAACCAAAAAGTACTTGGTATCATTTAAGCTTGTTACCAAATCTTGTTTATCCAACATCCAAAAATTGTAAATACGGGGTATGCTTGTGAAATCCATGATGAGGTCAAGGTAAAAAGGTATCATTCATTGTGTTTTGCTCAGAAAAGAACACTCTTACAGCAGAATCCATTTGGACCACATATCAGTACCCAAGTTCGCATGTATAGGTTGCATTAAGGTAAACAATTCGCAAACCACGCCTCTTTTGGGAGAATATTCATATTCATGTGCAGTACATACAAATAATGGTTGCCATGGAATCAAAGCATATGTTATTTTATAGAGAGGAATTTAGAGGATATAAAAATGAGGGCCAGAGATGGTTATTTATTTGAACAAGATTTCTAGCTGCCAAATAGTCAGTTGAGCAGGGACGGAATTTTTGCTAGGTCAATATTTGGGAGTATAAAAAGAGGGGAAATATGCTGCACGACCGTATTTTTTTATATTCTTTGAAACAAGTTGTTCATTTCATCTTTTCAAAGAAACATAAGAATCTTTATGCAATCTTTATTTCTGAGTGACAGACTTTGCTGCTCAGGGAGCTTTACGGGAATTTGTATTATAGCTATTTACTAGAGTGTTACCTAAAGAGGACCTCAATCGAACGATGCGCATCAGTTGGGGACTTTTTTCAAGACGCTTTTCAGTTTTAATACTTTCAGGGGAGTGTTTTAAAAATTAAAAAAAACATCTGAGTTTTAAAGTGTCGACATACCTCGTTGTCCATTATGCCCCTTTTGTCCTGCACATGAATTAAAAAAGATATAAACATAAACCAACATCATAATCATATTCAATACAAAGGGGTGATTATACCCAATAATTGTGGCAACAAAATTATAACTAAAAACAAACGTCACTGCATATTTTTCAACACGTTCCCGTACGTTAAAACGTCCTTACTGTTAGAATCTCTACGTTCGCGGTTAATCAATAGTTCAGATTCGTAGAGATTTACTTTGTGTCCTCCATATATTTTAGATCCTTTTCTTGAATGTTGTACATCGTTATTGTGTCCTTCAGTTGGTACGCTTAGGGTTACCAGCATAACGACTATGAAGAGTGGTATCAGCACAACAAAACTTCTTTTTAATTCCTTTTAAAAGAAAACAAAAGTCTTACATTAATGAAAAGTTGTACTAATTAAAGCCTTTTTTACTGTATTTACTTTCATAAATATGGAATATTTTTTGCTGAGAATGCCTGAGATATTGTGAGGTTATTGGTTTTCAAAATTTCAAATTATCCTTAAACAATTGCTGACATTCTTACTTAAATCATTCTTGTACACGATGGGCATCTGAAATTGCATTTTTGGGAAATATTTGTTCACACAATATTTGATTTACAAATAACAAAATACCGAAGTTACTGTTTAATGTCCCATTTTCACTAAAAAGTGGGTTTCAGAACAGGTTGAAGGAGTGACCTGACAGATTCGTAGAATCACAGCCTTTCGTACTTCACAGTAGGAAATCAATGTTTTAAGCAAAATATTTTACTTTCATCCACACACTTTTTTTAAAAATACTAATATTCCATATTTTGTACCAAGTTTGTATGTATAGAAGCGACAGTCACACAAATATTGGATGTCCATGCCAGTTTCTAACACTACATGCTTTGTTTCATGCTTGAAAATATACTACTCAACAAAAGAAACGTCCACTCACGTTTTTGTGGGATGTAATTTAAAATAAAAGCATTATTTTTTCCCCTTTCTTTATTATAATCTTTAGCAATACTTGATTCTAATTTTACTCTTGAAAAGAACATTTCCGGTCAAAATTAAGAGAACTTCCGGTTGAAAGAATCGAGACATAAATGAGCATGTGCAGAAAGTCGAAAGGATATTTTTGTCAAACAAGAACAGCATAGACACACTAGATGAGTACAAACAATTTGCCATTTTGAAATAATCAATACTTCAACGAATTTTCGAAAACGAGGCTATCACTTTCTGAATAAGATCTGGCAGTTTTGACCTCTTGGAATAGTTGTTGCAGTGTGACCTTAGATTAAGTGAAAGGAGACTTTAATTTGTTCAGGAATCATCACTGAGTTATTCAAAATTCGTCGAATACAAACATTTTCGGAAAATGGATGAAGTCATGACGTCAAACTTAAAACCTTCAAAATTCTAGAATTCGACCTTGACCTTAATTTTTTAAGGAAATATTTGTGTTTTGGATAGGTTACCTATAATGTATTGATTTTACCAACAAATAATGAAAATTGAATTCCGACCGCCATTGACCTAATGTTGGACTCCGCAAAAAAAAATTTGACTACTGTTTCGGAAAATGTCTCTCACTTAAGTTTTTCATAACAAATATGCAAGAAACGAATAAAGATTGTTTTTCTGCGAAGTATACAACAATAATTTTAGTTCTATCATCCTTATCAGAAAATATATTGAGGATTATAGTAGGTGGACGTTTCTTTTGTTGATTAGTATATATAATGTGTATCAATATGAAAAAGAAAGGAAATGAAATAGGGTAAATGTCAAGGAGAGGATATCCTATTATCAGGTTAAAACGACAAAAAACCAAGCATCTTGATGTCACCGTTCGGTTTTCAACACAGTGAGGAATCTCACACCATATAGCAAGCCCTAGATGGCCCAAAAGAGTATAAAAATGATATAATCAATGAAAACAAACCTGTACACATAAACAAGTACGCTGATCAACTTACATCGCAGGACTCCTTCTCATTTACTCTTATATCGCAAAGTTTGTTCGGCAACAGTGAACTGAGTAAGGTAGATAGATGAAACGAGGTTGGGAGACTTATTAAGTCTCCCAAACGAAGTTTGGGGAGACTTATTGTTTTTACTCAATTCTTATAATTATTATTTTTCTTGATCTTCTTCTCTTTCCGCCTCGAAATTTGTCCGACCATTTTCTCGGAAACTGTTGGTCGGATCTTGACCAAACTTCACATGAAGATGGATCCTTATCCCGAAAGATGCAAACAGGTCTTGGAATTTTCAAAACGGCACCGGTTCCAATGAAAATGGCAAAGAGGGCGGGAAAATGAAAGTGCTCAGAATTTAATGAAACTGTACAGGAAGGTTGCTTAGGACATGGAGAATTGGTTTCTGGTCTCCAAGACTTCAGATTGGCACCCGTTGCCATGGAAATGGCAAAAAAAGGCGGGGAAATCAAAGGGCTCAGAAATTGATGAAACTTAACAGGAAGGTTGCCTAGGACATGGGGAATTGGTTTCTGGTCTCCAAGACTTCAAATTGTCACCGGTTGCCATGGAAATGGCATAAAAGGCGGGAAATGAAAGTGCTCAGAATTTTATGAAACTTTACAGCAAGGATGCTTAGGACATGGGGAATATATTTCCGGTCTCCAAGACTTCAAATTTGCACCCGTTGCTAGGGAAATGGCAAAAAAGGTGGGAAAATGAAAATATTCAGAATCGGTTCAAACTTTACAGAAACGTTACCTTAGGTGTGGGAAATTGGTCTTTGGTGTCAAAGACTTCAAAACGACTAGCGTTGCCATGGAAACAGAACCAAAAGCAGGAAAATCAAAATTGCTAAAAAATTAGATAAAACTCAACAAACAGGTTTGCATAGGTTGTGTGGAAGTGATTTGTAGCCCTGATTTCTGATTTGGGAGTTCGTTTGGGAGACTTTTGTATCAGCATCCTGATACAATTATAGATTTTTGTTTTTGTTGCGTTTCTTATTATTATTTTTCTTCCATCCTAGAACTTGTCCGAACCAGATCTCAGAGACCATAACACCTAGAGCTTTGAAACTTTGTAGGATGTTAGTCCCATATATCAAGATGTGCAATGAGGAAAGTTTTTCCAAGGAGGGGTCAATTTAATATATAATAGGGGGCTCCAAAAGGGCGTGGTTGTCCAATGTTAACCCTATGGGAAAATGAAATTTTGAATATTTTGCACCATATTTTTCACTGTATCTCAAAAAGTTTAAATACCACCTCAATGAAACTTCATATGAAAGGTGTGTGTCATGTAAAGAAGAGTTTCCATGGTATTGAAAACTCAAAATAACAATTGTTGATATGAAAACCATACCAAAAGATGGAAGTTTTGGGAAAATAGACGTTTTTGTTGATAATAATATTTTGATTACAGCAATATGTAATACTTAGATTTTATGGGGAACCCCTGCCCAATTTGTTTTGGAGCTGAGGGGGTTAAATTGATTGATTGATGGGGAAATTTCAAAATAGCTATGGCTGCCACGGAAATTATAAAAAAAAATTGTTATTACTGTTCATAATTAATAATAATATTTATTACAAATACATATATATTACTTAGGTAATCAGGGCAACCTCTGAACAAGTTTTATTTTGAAACGAAGTGTGATGTTGGATGTAAAGGAAAAAGGTACATTTGATTGCCATAGAATCCAAGCCAGAAACCTATAATTTTGAGAAAAAGTGTTTTCTTCTGCATGTAACAATTTGATTTCAGCAATAAGTATAAACTAATTTATAAGGGGAACCCCTGCCCATTTTTTTCCAGAGGAAGTCTAGTAATGCCTTGAAATCCGATTTGGGAGTTCCTTTTGGAGACTTTTGTGTTTCGGTAGCGAACACAGTTTTCACTTGTTATTGTCCTTTTTTCCCTGTCTTCTCATTGCAATGAACGTGTCCGAACAATTCGACCTTGAGCTTTCAGATTTTGTAGGATATTGGCCCCATGTATATAAATGTGCAATCACGAAAAATTTTACGAACAAGGGGGCATTAAGGGTATATTTTGGGGCTCAAAAAGGGGTTGGGTCGTCCTATAGTAAGTCTATAGGAAATTGAAATTTTGAATGTTTTCACTGCAACTGAGAAACTATTTACACCAGCTGCTTCAAAATTCATAGATAGGTTGTGTAACCTGAATACCGAAGTTACTGTGAATTTACTTTCTGAATATGCGCATTCCGACAACTTATGCCTCTTCAGCGCAGATAAAATCTAAACGTGCGGAAGACCAGAACTCAAATGTGTTTAAAAACTGATAGAGAACAAATAATCAAAATGATCTAAATGTAAAGCCAAAATCAGCTAAGGACAGAGCTTTGCATAGGGGAGATACTCCTTAGTTTTCAACAAAAATTTGCAAAAATGTAGATATTCAGATACTTCGGTGCTGACCCGAAAGCCGATTCTATTTAGAACCTTGCAATATCTTATTAATTTTTGCAAATTTTATTTAAACTAAGGAGTATCTACCTCAAGCAAAGCTGTGTCCTTAGCTGATATTGGCTTTACAAATAGATCACATTAGTTATTTGTTCTCTTTCATTTTTTAAACATCTTTGATTTGATGGTCTTTCAAACGTTAAGATTTTATCTGCACTGATGAGACACAGGTTGTCGAATTGGCCCTATGCAGAAAATAAATTCACGGTAACCTCGGTATAGGGTATGTAAGTCTCGTTCAATTTTGGAACTTCCGGGCACATAAATTGTACCCGGAAGTTACATTTTTAACAAACATACATGACGTGTCAAACAAAAATTTGAACTTCATTATCACAAAACGTCATTTATTGGCGGGAATCGTTTTCAAATTCCAATTTTATCGTGAAATCACGGTATCACATGACAAGACTTACAGAGCCTATTTTGTTATTTGTTACCACGGAGTCGATGCCTCTGCTGGTGGACTATTAGTCACCGAAGGTATTCACCAGCCCAATAGTCAGTACTTCGGTGCTGACCCGAAAGCCGATTCTATTTTGAACTCTGCAATATCTAATTTTTTAGAAATATTGTTGAAACTAAGGAGTATCTCCGTCATACAAAGCTCTGTCATTAGCTGATTATGGCTTTACTTTTAGATAACATTGGTTATTTCTTGTCTTTCAGTTTTTTAACATCTTTGATTTAATAGTCTTCCAAACGTTTAGATTTTATCTGCACTGATGAGACAAAAGTTGTCAAAATGCGCATATGCAGAAAATAAATCAACGGTAACTTCGGTATTTAGTTATTTGTTATCACAGAGTCGATGCCTCTGCTGGTGATCTGTTAGTCCCCGACGGTATTCACCAGCCCAATAGTCAGTACTTCGGTGATGACCCGAAAGCCGATTCTATTTTGAACTTTGCAATATCTAAATTTTTGAAAATATTGTTGAAACTAAGGAGTATCTCCCTCATACAAAGCTCTGTCATTGGCTGATTATGGCTTTACCTTTAGATCAAATTGGTTATTTGTTTTCTTTCAGTTTTTTAACATCTTTGATTTAATTGTCTTCCAAACTTTACATTTTATCTGCACTGAAGAGACATAAGTTGTTGAAATGTGCATAATTATACAGAAAATAAATTCATGGTTACTTCGATATTTAGTTATGTGCTGTTGCTATGGAAACCATACAAAATTATTATCATTTTGAGAAAAACGTGGTTTTGCTTCATGTTAGGTTCTGATTTCAGCAATACGTATAAACTAATTTATCAGGGGAACCCCTGCCCATTTATTTTTTATTATTTTTCATTTTATTTATTTATTTATTTTTTTTTTTATTTATTTTTTTTATTTTATTTTATATTTTTTTTATAAGGGGTCCCAAAATGCCCAGAATCCGATATGGGATTTCGTTTGGAAGACTTTTGTGTTTCGCTTGCTAACACAGTTATCACTTGTTATTAAGTCTCCCAAACGACGTTTGGGGAGACTTATTGTTTTTACTCAGTTCTTATTATTATTAAGTCTACCAAACGAAGTTGGTGGACTTATAGTTTTGTTACGTTTCTTGTTAAGTCTCCCAAACGAATATGGGGGACTTCCTTGCTTTTGTTGCGCTTCTCATTATTAAGTCTCCCAAACGAAATTTTGGAGACTTACAGTCCTTGCTTCAGTAGCCGTTACTAAAAGAGCGATCATTAAGCGATCCGTCAACCGTCAACGATCAGTAATCGATCAGTGATCGATCAGTTAAAAATCCGTCAAAGTCTGACGGATAGGAAAAGTAATTTACTTATTTGACGGATACAATACGTAAAATACGTGACTGACGGATGATTGATCTGTCCTATCCGTAAATGACTGATTGATAGCCTTACGTCATCTTTCAAGTTAATACATTTTGCGAAATAATATTCTCGTTTCATTATAAAAAAATGAATTTAGAATTGCAATAACACCTCAAACATGTTAAATTTGTACGTTAAGGTTAATATAATATTTACCTGATGTTTCTGCTTGTACGTAGGAAATGCAGAGTACACAGTTTGTCAGAATGCTTTAAACTTTGGAAGAACATCTACTTCAAACAATCGTCGAAAATAGACATATTTACTGTGATAACAAACAATATTAAAATTATATATACTGCTGGTTAAACGTTCAATATTAGACAATAACAGGAAAGCAAACATGAGTGAAACGAAAATGGAATAAAGAAAACAAAAACAAAACAAAAAACAAATGATTTTACGCATTCATACACGAAAGACTCGGAAATCAAAGTTGACAAAGTTGTCAAAGTTGCTAAAATCATTAAAATTGTGTTTCATAAAGTAAAAAAAAATCTTCTCAAAAGAATATGATGAATAAAATTTTTCAAAAAACTAAAATGGTGTTGGTCATTAATATAGACTGAGTATAAATCACACACTACAAATCTAACTTTTCACCCCTTACATATGCTAAAATTCATTTAAATTGTGTTTCGCAAAAGATAAAACTTCTTCGAAAGGATATGAATAATAAAATTTTCAAAATATTTAAATTGTTTTGGTCATTTTTATAGACAGAGTTTAAACCACACTTTAAAAATCTAATTTTTCAAGCCTTAAATATGTTAAAATTCATTTAAATTGTGTTTCACAAAATATAAAACTTCTTCGAAAGGATATGATGAATAAAATTTTCTAAAATTCATTTTTATAGACAGAATTTAAACCACAGACTAAAATTCTAACTTTTCAAGCCTTAAATATGTTAAATTTCATTGAAATTGTGTTTCGCAAAATATAAAACTCCTTGATGAATAAAATTTTCAAAAAAAATTTAATTGTTTAGGTCATTTTTATAGATAGATTTTAAACCGCAGACTAAAAATATAACTTTTCAAGCCTTTAATATGTTAGAATTCATAAAAATTGTGATTCGCAAAAGATAAAACTCCTTCGAAAGGATATGATGAATAAAATTTTCAAAATATTTAAATTGTTTCGGTCATTTTTACAGATAGAGTTTAAACCGCACACTAAAAATCTAACTTTTCAAACCTAAATATGCTGAAATTTGTTGAAATTGTGTTTTGCAAAAGATTAAACTCCTTTGAAAGGATATGATGAATAAAATTTTCAAAAAAATTAAATTGTTTTGATCATTTTGATGGACAGAGTTTAAACCGCAGACTAAATATCTAGATTTTCAAGCCTTTTATATGTTCAAATTCATTAAAATTGTGTTTTGCAAAAGATAAAACTCCTTTGAAAGGATATGATGAATGAAATTTTCATAAAATCTAAATTGTTTTGGTAATTTTTATAGACAGAGTTTAAACCGCACACTAAAAATCTTACTTTTCGAAAATAAATATGCGTAAATTTGATAAAATTGTGTTTCGCAAACGATAAAACTCCTTCGAAAGGATATGATGAATACAATTTTCAAAAAATTTATATTGTTTTGGTCATTTTTATAGACAGAATTTAAACCACAGACTAAAAATCTAACTTTTCAAGCCTTTAATATGTTAAAATTCATTAAAATTGTGTTTCGCAAAAGATAAAACTCCTTCGAAAGGATATGATGAATAAAATTTTCAAAATATTTAAAATTGTTTTGGTCATTTTTATCCACATAGTTTATACTGCACACTAAAAATCTAACTTTTCAAACCTAAATTTGCTGAAATTTGTTGAAATTGTGTTTTACAAAAGTTAAAACTCCTTCAAAAGGATATGATGGATACAATTTTCAAAAACTTTCAATTGTTTTGGTCATTTTTATTAAGACAGAGTTTAAACCGCAGACTAAAAATCTCACTTTTAAAGCTTAGATATGTAAAAATTCATTAGAATTGTCTTTTGCAAAAGAAAAAACTCCTTCGAATGGATATGATGAATAAAGTTTTCAAAATATCTAAATTGTTTTGGTCATTTTTATGTACAGAGTTTTAAACCTCACTCTAAGAATCTAACTTCAAACTTAAATATGCTGAAATTTGTTGAAATTGCGGTTGGCAAAAGACAAAACTCCTTCGAAAGGATATGATGAATAAAATTTTCAAAAAATTTAAATTGTTTTGGTCATGTTTATAGACAGAGTTTAAACCGCAGACTAAAAATCTAACTTTTCAAGCCTAAAATATGTTACAATTCATAAAAATTGTGTTTCGCAAAAGATAAAACTCCTTCAAAAGGATATGATAAATAAAATTTTCAAAAAAGTATTGTTTTGGTCGTTTCCAAAGATCGAGTTTAAAACACAGACTAGTATTATGCAGTTTAGATACCCAGTTCTCATTCACAAATACATATAAACGATTTAAATTGAAACAAAATACAGCGTTCGTAAATTAATCAAACTGTTTTTTTTATATTCGAAAAAAGGTTATCTAACAACCTGGGAACACACGAGAATATTATGTTTATTCGTTTTGTCTTAAAATTCTAAATATTTACGTATCCGTCATACGTGATTTACTGATTGATACAATGCGTAATTGACGGATGCGATCAGTAAAATACGTTTACATCCGTAAATTACGTTTACAATCCGTAAAATACGTACACATCCGTTATTTATGGACCCGTCATCGATCAGTGAAAAATCAATCATCAGTCAGTCAAAAATCTGTCATCAATCAGTCAACAATCCGTCAATAAGTAACGGCTACTGATACAAGGACTATATTGTTTTTGTTGCGTTTCTTATTATTCAGTCACCCAAACGAAGTTTGGTGACTTATTGTGTTTACTCTGTTTCTTCTTCTTCTCATTATTATTATTCCTCGATGATTTCTGAACACTGCCCAAACATTTCCTCTGATATTGATGGTCCAGACTTAATGAAACTTGGTACCAATGTAGGTACCAACCAAAGATGTGTAGGAAGGTCGAAGAATTTCCAAAATGACCAATGTCATTGGTCACTTTTAACTTTGACCTCAAACCTTCTTATTGGAATAACTCTGAAACCGTAAAAGAAGGCTGATTGAATGTAATGACAACTAGAGGAAAAGTATTCGCACGAATCAATGTCTCCCCCGTCCCCTTACTAGTTTTGTAACCTATGGAAAAGAAAATTTCATGTGCGCTTTGTTATCTTTTCGATATTACCTATGACATGTTATATTGTAATTATAGCTAGAAGTTTGACATTCTCTACATAAAACACACACCGGCATTAGTTATAATATTATATAAAACTTCATTACAACATAAAATCTATTTAAAATGAAAATTTGCTGCGAATTCCATAACTACAACACAACGGTTAAATTCTAATTAGAACCTTTGTCGAGTTGCCTTTGCATTGTTCTGATAATAATATACGAAACAAGTATTAGCTTTCAAAAAAAGCTTGCCTGACCTCGGCATATATTTTCAGTTTGTCAGATATTTCAGAAAATTTTTCAAATTGATTGTCGTTTATTGCATATGCATTTTTTCTATTTGTTCATTATACATACTACCTGCAAGTGTGGGGGGTATAATAAAATACCACATGGATGTTCGACCCATCAAAATACAGGAAATTTATTTGAAGAAAAATATTATAAAATAACATCCTAAGCCTAGCCATAGCCTCTTGATATTTGACATACACTTTCGTCTTGTGAAGTACATACCGATTCCTTGTTCATGTGGTTGCACCGGCCCCTTAGTCACGCTATCGTTATGCTTTATGCAAGAAGTTAGTAGAGCTTGTACCAGTAGTCCTAGCCACTTGATATTTAACATACAGGTGCATCTTGAGACCACACCGATTCCACAGATGATGATCATAGCCCCTTTGTCATGCATGATCTATCACTTTTAGTTTTTGGCTAGTAGTTTGTATAGCCTGCACTAGAAATTGTAGCCATTTTATATTTGACATGCAGATGAGTGTAAAGGATCAAATACCAATTCAATGCCTAGCTGGCACTTAGTCATGTATGAACAATCATGGTAAGTATTTTGCAAGCAGTTAGTACAGCCTCTACCAGTAGTCCTAGCCACTTGATATTTGACATGCAGTAAAGTCTTGAGGAGTGCATTCTCATTCTAGCCAAGGTGTTGGACAAGCCCTTAGTCACGCATGAATGCTAACATTATGCCACTGTGTACTACAATTTTTAGGGTCTGTTTTTAATCTGTATGCAAGTTTTTATCACTGTTTAGATGAAGTTTGGCTACGTCGGACATAATAAACAATAAGGCTATGATGTAAATGCACATCAGACAAAATTTGTACAAATACACGGCAGAACCAAATATAAAACCCCGCGAATAAATGCAACACTGAAAACCGCGAAAATTTCGTACCGCCAATACAGAGCCCTTTACAGATGTTCTTCATCTTGAAGTTTAAAACTTAAACAAGTCACTCGACAGTGAAATAAAGGTCACGATGACTTAGTTCTACCTGAATAGTGTGAGCTAGCTAGGCATCTAAAGTTTTTCCTCTAACATGTTTAAACTAAAATACAAAAGTGGATTCATTTTTATTTTGTTCTGCATTGCTACAGTGTAATAAATACTTAACACGTAAATTAAAATGTCAAAGTATTCTTCACTTGATAAATTTTTGCAATCAGGGTTAACTTGTTATTAGTTTTAATTCTAATCTTGACATTATATTTTGTAAATTGGTCTTTTACCGACATCTGGTTAAAATCTGGATAGCATAATAACACAATTTTATCACGTTTTGACCTCTTTCTCACGTTCGGCAGTATCTACATTGTTGTAAATAATTAACAGCTGAATTGATATGCTACACTTGATAAAGTTTTCATTTATTATCTGTCGTAATCTAATTATTTTGTCTGAAATCGTATACACATACTAGCTTCCTCTAATTTGTTTATTATTTTCATGTAGACGTTTGTGGAAACGAGTTATTTAATATTCATTTTTAAGCGTCTCACTGACAATGACGGAAAACATGGCCGCGGCCATGTACAAACTAAACCTTATACTGCCTGACCCCGTGGGGTCAGGCAATGATTTTAATTCAGCCTTTACGGTATATTAATAATTGCTAAATGATACACATTTTTGAAATTAATCAGAAGTTGTTGATAAAGAATCCTTAATTAAATGGAATGTATCATGTATCAGTGCACATTCTACATAGCTAATTTATCAGCACAGGTAAACACGTGTCACGTGATTCCAAGTACAAATGGTACTATTTTAGCAGATTTCAATTAATGATTATTTCTCATTAATTACCGGACTAATTTAAATTTTGAAAATGAGGTGTACTAAGTTGCAGCTGATGGAACGTATATGCAGAATCTTAGGGGATTTGTTCGTGTAGTTTTCTCAATCTAGCGCGACAAAATTTCGTAACGGACAACGCTAACGAATAAAGTATATCTCCCATCCATGCTACGCATTGGGGAGACATAAAAATGTTTGTTTGGTCATGACAGACCTTAGATACATTTGGACCGAAGCTCTCTGGTCAACCATTCGCGAGTTATGCCCCTTGAAAGTTTTGTCACGTCTTTAAGTACCGTATAGTGGGAAATTTTTACGGGGTAATTTTGGGGGGGATTTGGTCTTAATTCAGGGTGTACATTTTTGCGGGTTTAATGTTTGCTTTTTGGAAATTTGGTAAATTATGAAGGAGTTAAAATAATGGTTTATAATATCTCTTAAAGACAGTTAAGTCATTAAACACCGTAAAAGCAAGAGTAGAAATGTCATTTTTGTAATCCAATTTTTTAATCACTTCTCATATTTCAAAAGGATTTTAGATGAATTGTAATAAATTTTACAGGATTAAATTTTGCGAATGACTTGTACCCGCAAATATAGCAAAATTTAAACCCCCGCAAAAAATTCCCTCTATACGGTATGTTTTTCTCGAAAGCGGTAAGAGATAGAAACCTTGAACTTTTTCAATTCATCTAAGGTAATATGTCTTACATTTAAAAATGCCAAGTTCAAAGGTCATTCGTCACTTTGAACTTTGAGCCGAGACCTTGTTTTTGTAATATCTCTTAAACCGTAATATATAGCCGATAAAATGTAATGGAGAAAATGTTTGTCTTGATAAGAACTACCTTTAAAACATGGGTCCAAAATTATTTGACCGACAGTTTTTGGTCTATGAACCGAAAATCCATTTTGGTGTCCGAGTTTCGAGGTTTTACTTATAGCTCAAATACATTTGAAGATACAAAAAGACATTCAACATACAAAATGTTCAGGAAGATGTGACCTTAAAAATGAGGGCAAGGTCAAAGGTCACAGTCACAGCCCAAAAAAACTTTATTTGACGTTAATGGTATCAATAAAAACACATATTAAGCTTAATTTTGGTTTCAAGGATGAATAAATAACGAGGACATAACGATGCAACTTCACTTCTGATGCAATCAAGAAAATATTTAAACCTGTCAATCAAAGCATTACTAGTACTAATAGACGAAAACATTGTGAGCTTTAAACACTTATTCTAATATGAAAAATAATCAAAGTCCCAAAGGGACTTGTGGATTAGTGTCTATGATGGCAATGATCAGTATCTAATCTATTGATATTTTATGTACACTGTCCAATAGTGTCCATGTATGATATGAATAATTGCCTGTCTATGTCGTGCATAATTACTCATTTTTTACTATAGGTCTAATTATAATGATGATATCAAAACCGAGAAAGGAAAAAAACCATGTTTTGCTCATCAAGAAAATTAACATGCCTTTCTGACAGTCAGCAAGTATTTACTGGTGGCCATCTTCATTTGATCACACCAGCCAATCAATGGCAATCAAACCATTAGAGACAAATATTCAAAGAATTTTGATTTTATACCAGAAACCTATTACATATTATGGGTTCCCTGCTGTAGACTCAACATAAACAATGACAGCACCATCTTGATCAAGTACAGTTTGAAATTTAATTCTAAAGAAGAGACCTGAATGAAAGGTTTGTGAATGCTGACAAGACGCAAAATCTGACAAGACATGAGCAGCAATACCCTGCTCTTTATGGAGATAATAATTCGTCCAAGAAACACACGAAGACATGAAAACGATGATCTGTGCCAAGTCCTTTGTGCAACAATGCATCTCAATTCGCGCTATGATATACATTCTCACGCAATTGAAAAATGACTATTATGCATTGTAAATACTCAAATGACATTATCTCAAGTTTTTTTTTGACCAAACTCTGTTCAACGACAATTAACACGCAACACCCCGGACTGAACATTGTTGGACGAACGGCAATCAACAGATCAACACCCCTTGCGTCTTTCGTAGATTGTAAATAATGGACCGTTGTTCGCGACGGCTAATGAATTTGATTTTTTATTTCCAATGCGTTGTTCTTTTATGATTTATTTCAAAACAGCCACATCGTTTCATTGACGGTTCAGGGAAGTACGTTTAATTGATTTCTAGGCAGATTCTGACACTGCGAGCAAGATGCAATTGAATTTTTTTTTTTCAAAATGGCCGCCAAAATACGTCAAAATTTCAATGATGTCAGATTTCAACGACAATTGATTTCTGGGTAGATTTAAATTTTGACGCTGCGAACAAGATGGAAGCATTGAATTGTCTGCCAGGGGCGACATCAGCTATTGCTTGCAATTACAAATCTAGTTTTTATTCTTTTTTCTTTCTTTCTTCTCGTCCTGATGAAGTTGTCCGAAGCGGATCTCAGAGACCAACAGACCTAGAACTTTGAAACTTTGTTGAAAGTTAGCGCCATTAATCTAGTTGTGCAAGAAACATTTTTTTTTCAAAAGGGGGTTCATTGACGGTACATTTTGGGGATTCAAAAAGGGATGGGGTGTCAATGCTAACCCTATGGGAAAATGAAATTTTAAATGTTTTTCACCATATTTCCCACTATATTTCAAAAACACTTTAATGAAACTTCATAGGAAAGGTGTGTATCATGTAAGAAACAACGGCAGTAAAAACCGAAGGAACAAAGCACAAGACTACTCAAATCAAAATGCAGAGACAAGGCAAAAGCAAGAACACCAGAAGACGGAAGACCAAAGACACCACATGCCCACAAAACACACGAACATTCCATACACAACACAAAAAATACAAAGCACCAACAATGCGAACTCTCAAAAAACAGAGTAACATCAGGTGCTCCGGAAGGTAAGCATGTCCTGCTCTGTATACAGGACCCGTCACACTGTCAGAGGGTCAATCCAGGGTAAAGACAAAACCGGTAGTGTCAAATCCGGGAAGACGCGAATCTAGCTGAAAATGTCAGTTTTCATTTGTGACACTGACATTTCATATCTATCTATGCTGTCGTGATGACGGCCATAGAATTTCTGAAGGGACGTAAGTAACAACGACTGAACATATCCCTGACTCAGCAGTTTTTGTGACAATGCTTTTGCTCTTACCACAAAGTCACTGTATGTACTGCACGCTCTACATTGATGTATCAGATCGGAAATTACTGTTTTAAGTTTATTATGGTGAAGAGCTGTATAAAGGGTAGAAAAATCAAAAGTTGAATACCATTGCAGTATGCGAGACTGTTTGAGGAGAGCCGTTCAAGGAGATCTTGGAATTTTTAAGAATCCACATCTGATTCACGCCGCTCGTGGAATTTATTGCAAACACTTATTGTGTTTGCACCGTTTCTTATTATTATTATTATTCTTCCTCTTCTTCTTCTTGCCGTAATCTTGTCCGACCAAATTCTCGGAGACCGTTTGCCCAACCTTCACCAAACTTCACTGGAATGTAGACCCGCACCCCGAGAGGTGCACTCAGGTGTCGGAATTTTCAAAATGGCCGCCGTTGCCATGGAAACAAAAAAAGGCGGGAAAATTAAAAGTGCTCCGAATTGGATGAAATTTTACAGGAAGGTTGTGTAAGAAATGGCAAACATGTTTTGAGGGTCAAATTTTTCAAAATGGCGGCCGTTACCATGGAAACGGGAAAAAGGCGGGAAAATTAAAAGTACTCAGAATTGGAGGAAATTTTAAAGGAAGGTTGTATAAGAAGTGCCGAACATGTTTCCGGGGTCAAATTTTTCAAAATGGCGGCCGTTGCCATGGAAACTGCAAAAAGGCGGGAAAATTAAAAGTGCTTCGAATTGGATGAAATTTTACAGTAAGGTTGTGTAAGATGTGGCGAACATGTCTTGAGGGCCCAAATTTTCAAAATGGCGGCGGTTG
>MJUU01011980.1:0-22857 GCA_002080025.1 Modiolus philippinarum | reverse complement strand
TTTCAAAATGGCCGCCGTTGCCATGGAAACGGAAAAAAGGCGGGAAAATTAAAAGTGCCCCAAATTGAACGAAACTTCACAGGAAAGATGTATTCAAATAGTAGAACACATTTTTGGGCCAAAAAATTTCAAAATGGCCGCCGTTGCCATGGAAACGGAAAAAAGACGGGAAAATTAAAAGAGCTCCAAATTGAACGAAACTTCACAGGAAGGATGTATACAAATAGTAGATCACATTTTTGGGCCCCAAAAAATTCAAAATGGCCGCTGTTGCCATGGTAACAGAGAAAAGGCAGGAAAATTAGAAATGCCCAAAATTGGATGAAATTTCACAGATGGGTTGTCGAGATTGTGCTGAACTCAAATAAAAAGCCATCTCCTGTGTCCATGGGAGGTTTGGGAGACTTTTATGTTTGTATCCAAACATAGGAACACTAGTTATTATTATTATTATTATTATTATTCTTTATTATTCCAGCCAAAAGTTGTCCATGAAATTACTCAGTGATGCATGATAAGAACTTCATGAAAATTGGCACAAAGTTGGATCACCATATGAAGATGTGCGTTTTAATATTTTTTTTTCAAAATGGCCGCCATTTCCAAGATGGCCGCCAAAATACGTCAAAATTTCAACTTTGTCGGATTTCAACGAAAATAGATTTCTAGGTAGATTTTGACGCTGCGAACAAGATGGAATCATCGAATTGGCTGCCAGGGGCGACATCAGCTATTGCTTGCAATTGCAAATCTAGTTATTATTCTTTTTCTTCCGTTTTCCGGCTCAAACTTGTCCACCTGATTTCTCGGACACTAGTGATCCAATCTTAACCAAACTTCACATGATGACAGAACCTTATCCCCAGATGTGCTTTCCAGTCTTGGAATTTTGAAAATGGCACCAGTTACCATGAAAACATGAAAAAAAGGCGGGAAAATCTAAGTGCTCAGAATTGGATGAAATTTTATAGGAAGGTTGTCTAGCATGTGTAGAATGTGTTTCTGGTCTCCAAGACTTCAAAATGCTGACCGATGCCATGGAAATGGTAAAAAAGTCGGGAAAATTTAAGTGCTCAGAATTGGATGAAATTTTATAGGAAGGTTGTCTAACATGTGGAGAATATGTTTCTGGTCTCCAAGACCTCAAAATGCCAACCGATGCCATGGAAATGGTAAAAAAGGCGGGAAAATCAAAGTGCTCAGAATTGGATGAAATTTAAGATGAAGTTTGCCCAACATGTGAAGAATATGTTTCAAGTCTCCAAGACTTCAAAATGCCGACCGATGTCATGGAAATGGTAAAAAAGGCGGGAACATCAAAGTGCTCAGAATTGGATGAAATTTAACATGAAGTTTGCCCAACATGTGAAGAAATGGGTTCCAGTCTCCAAGACTTCCAAATGACGACCGTTGCCATGGAAACGGTAAAAAGGTGGTTAATTCAAAAGTGCTCAGAAATGCAGGAAATTTCATAGGAAGGGTGTTTAAAATCTGTGGATCTTATCTAATGCCTTTCAATTCTGATATGGTAGTTCGTTTGGGAGACTTCTTGTGTTTGCATCCAAACACAATTAATACTAAATATTATTATTATTCCTCCTTTTCTTCCGCCATGAACTTGTCCCACCTGGTTCTCAAAGACTATTGGTCCAATGATAACCAAACTTTACAGGAAGATGGAACCAAATCCCAAGATGTGCATTCCAGTCTTGGAATTTTCAAAATGGCCGCCGTTGCCATGGAAACTGTAAAAAGGCGGGAAAATTCAAAGTGCTCCAAATTGCATGAATTTTTACAGAAAGGTTGTGTATGAAGGGTAGAACATATTTTGAGGTAAAAAATTTTCAAAGTGGCGGCTGTTGCCATGGAAACTGAAAAAAGGCGGGAAAATTAAAAGTGCTCCAAATCTCATGAAATTTGACAGGAAGGTTGTGTATGAAGTGTAGAACATATTTTTGGAATAAAATAATTGTTAGGATGGCGATCAATGGGAGGTTTGGGCGACTTTTGTGTTTCGCTTTGCGAACACAGTTATCACTTGTTATTATTATTATTCTTATTATTATTATTCTTCTTTTTCTTCCGCTTTCCGCCAAAACTTTGTCCGACACATTTCTCGAAGACCGGTCATCAGAACTTAATGAAATTTTGTTGGATGGTAGATACCCACCCAAAGATGTGCAGTTGAGTCTTGGAATATTCAAAATGGCCGCCGTTGCCATGGAAACAAAAAAAAGGCGGGAAGATTAAAAGTGCTCAGAATTGCATGAAATTTTACAGAAAGGTTGCCTAGCATGCATAGAATTGATTTTTGGTCTCAAAATTTTCAAAATGGCGGCCGTTGCCATGGAAACAGAAAAAGGCGGGAAAATTAAAAGTGCTCAGAACTGGATGAAATTTCATAGGAAGGATGTCTAACATGTAAGGAATTGATTTCCGGTCATAAAAGTTTCAAAATGGCGGCTGTTGCCATAGAAACAGAAAAAAGGCGGGAAAATTAAAAGTCCTCAGAACTGGATGAAATTTTATAGGAAGGATGTCTAACATGTAAGGAATCGATTTCTGGTCTAAGAATTTTCAAAATGGCGGCCGTTGCCATGGAAATGGAAAAAGGCGGGAAAATTCAAAGTGCTCAGAATTGGATGAAATTTTATAGGAAGGATGTCTATCATGTAAGGAATTGATTTCCGGTCTAAAAATTTTCAAAATGGCGGCCGTTGCCATGGAAACGGAAAAAGGCGGGAAAATTCAAAGTGCTCAGAATTGGATGAAATTTTACCGAAAGGTTGCCTAACATGTGTAGAATTGGGTTTCGGTCTCCAAGACTTCAAAATGGCGACCGTTGCCATGGAAACGGTAAATAGGCGAGAAAATACAAAGTGCTCAGAATTGAATGAAATTTGACAGGCAGGTTGTTTCAAATATGTGGATCTCATCTAAAGCATTTGAATTCTGACATGGGAGTTCGTTTGGGAGACTTCCTGTGTTTGCATCCAAACACAATTAATACTAGTTATTATTCTTTCTGTTTTATTATTACAGCCAAAAGTTGTCCAGTCTATTACTCGGTGATGCATGATCAAACCTTTATGAAACTTCGCACAAATTTGGATCACCATTTGAAATTTTAAATATTTTTCACCATATTTCTCACTGTATTTCAAAAACCTTTAATAATAGTTCCTTGAAACTTCAAAGGAAAGGTGTGTATCATGTAAGAAAGGATTCAAAAGCATTGGAATTTTCAAAAATACTTCTGTTGCCATAGACACCAAACCAAAAAATGGAAATTTTGAGAAAATATTTAGTTTATGATAATGACTATATTTTGATTGCAGCAATATGTATTACTTACGTTATAAAGGGGACCATTGCCAAATTTTTTACCATGGCAGAAACCCATCATTTTGGGAAAAATGTGTTTTCTTCTTTATGTAATAATTTGAGTTCAGCAATATGTATAAACTAATATGTAAGGGGAACCCCTGCTCAATTTTTTTCCAGTGGGGTTCTCGTAATGCCTTGAAATCCGATATGGGAGTTTGTTTGGGAGACTTTTGTGTTTTATTTTTTTTTTAAAATGGCCGCCATTTCGAAGATGGCTGCCAAAATACGCCGAAATTTCAACATTGTCGGATTTGAACGAAAATTGATTTTGATGCTATGAACAAGATGGAATCATCGAATTAACTGTCAGGGGCGACACCAGCTGTTCCTCGCAATTGCAAATCTAGTTTTTCTCGTTTTACTTCTTGTCTTTCCGGCAAAATTTTGTCAGTCCATTTTCTCATAGAGTAATAGTCGGATCTTGACCAACCTTCACAGAGTGAAAGACCATTATCCCAAAAGATGCAATTGGAATTTTCAAAATAGTACCGGTTGCCATTGAAATAGCAAAAAGGACGGGAAAATAAAAGTGCTTGGAATTGGATGAAATTTTACAGGAAAGTTGCCTAGGATATGGGAATAGGTTTCCGGACTTAAAGATTTCAAAATGGCACCCGTTACCATCGAATTACCAAAAAGGCGGGGAAATGAAAATGGTCAGAATTTGATGAAACTTTATGGAAAGGTTACCTAAGATGTGCTTAATTGGTTCCCAGTCTCCAAGACTTAAAAAAGTGGTACCTGTTGCCATGGTATTGCCAAAAATGCGGACGAATATAAATGATCAGAATTTGATGAACTTTACAGAAAGGTTACCCAATATGTGGAAAATTGGTTTCTTGCATACAAGACTTCAAAACGGCAACCGTTGCCATGGAAACAAAAAAATGCGGAAAAATTCAAAGTTCTCAGAATTGAACAAAATTCTGCAGACAAGCTGCTTAGGTAGGCCCGATTTCTAATTTGGGAGTTCGTTTTGAAGACTTCTGTATCAGCATCCTGATACAGTTATAATTTTTTTAAGTCGCCCAAACGAGAATGGTGACTTATTGTTTTTGCTCCGTTTCTTCTTCTTATTATTATTATAATTATTATGTCAACCCAGAGGTAGTCGGGACAACATATTGTTATTCCTCCCTTTCTTATTATTATTATTATTATTCCAGCCAAAAGTTTTCCATGAAATTGTTCAGTGATGCATGATCAGAACTTCATGAAACTTGGCACAAAGTAGGATCACCGTTTAAATATTTTTATTTTCAAAATGGTCGCCATTTCCAAGATGTCCACCAAATTACGTCAAAATTTCAACTTTGTCGGATTTCAACGAAAATTGATTTCCAGGTAGATTTTGATAATGCGAACAATATGGAAGCATCGAATTGGCTGCCAGGGGCGACATCAGCTATTTCTTGCAATTGCAAATCTAGTTATTATTATTCTTCCTCTTTTTCTTCCGCCATGAACTTGTCCCACCTGGTTCTCAAAGACCATTGGTTCAATTCTAGCCAAACTTTACAGGAAGATGGAACCCCATCCCAAGATGTGCATTCCAGTCTTGGAATTTTCAAAAAGGCCGCCGTTGCCATGGAAACTGAAAAAGGCGGGAAAATTAAAAGTGCTCCAAATTGCATAGAAGTTGACAGAAAGGTTGTGTATGAAGAGTAGAACATATTTTGAGATTAAAAAAATTCAAAATTGCGGACGTTGCCATGGAAACTGAAAAAAGCGGGAAAATTAAAAGTGCTCCAAATCTCATGAAATTTGACAGGAAGGTTGTGTATGAAGTGTAGAACATATTTTTAGAATAAAAAATTTGTTAGGATGGCGATCCATGGGAGGTTTGGGCGACTTTTGTGTTTTGCTTTGCGAACAAAGTTATTACTTGTTTTTCATGTTCTTGTTCTTCTCTTTCCGCCGAAAATTTGTCCGACCATTTTCTCAAAGACTAATAGTGGGATCTTGATCAAACTTTCCAGGATGATAAACCCTTATCACAAAAGATGCAATCGTGTCTTGGAATTTTCAAAATGGCATCGGTTGTTATGGAAACGGTGAAAAGGGCGGGAAAATGAAAGGGCTCGGAATTCGATGAAACTTTACAGAAAGGTTTCTAAGGACATGGGGAATATGGTTCCGGTCTCCAAGACTTCAAAAGGGCATCGGTTGAAATGGAAAAGGCAAAAAAGGCTGGAAAATAAAAGTGCTCGGATTTGGATGAAACTTTACAGGACGGAATTTTAAATGCTCAGAATTGAATAAAACTCAGCAGACAGGTTGCATAGGTTGAGTAGAAGTGATTTGTAGCCCATATTTCTGATTTGGGAGTTCGTTTGGGAGACTTTTGTATCAGCATCCTGATACAATTATAAATTTATTTTGAAGTCGCCCAAACAAAGTTTTGGGACTTCTTGTTTTTCCACCGTTTTTTATTATTTTTTACACTGTATTCGCCTCTTTAAATTATCTTGTCCAAAAAAATTCTCAGAGACCACTTGTCCAATAATAATCAAACTTCACAGCAAGATAGATCACCATCCAAAGATGTGCACCTTGGTGTTGAAATTTTCAAAATGACCACCTTGAACTTTGACCCCAAATATTTTTATTGGATTAACTCGAAAATGTTTGTTAGGTCATGACCAACCTTTGTTACATGTAGACCTAGAAATCCTATGGTCAACCATTCAGGAGTGTTGTCACATCTTTTAAGTATATTTTTCTCGAAAACGGTAAGGGGAAGAAACCTGAAACCTTTTCCATGCAACTTAGGTGATATGTGTTACCTTCAAAAATGCTAAGGTTAAAGGTCATTGGTCACTTTGATTTTGAAGCCTAGACCTTGTTATCGGATTAACTCATAAACTGTAATAGATAGCTGATAACATGTAATGGCCATAATATATGATCTACATTCTTAACATTGGGTGCAAAATTATTGGACCAACCGTTCTGGGCCTCTGGGCCAAAAACTGATTTTTAAAAATCCCCCTTTGTATGCCATGTTATACTAGAGCAGTTTCCTGAACACTGCTAAATTTGTCAGAAGCATTTAACATGTTTAAATTTTTATGAGTGATTTAACAGGTATGTGTATAAAAATGATTGTGCAAAAGTAAAAATAAAATCTGTTCTAATTATGTTTAATATCTGCTATTTATCATCAGATTATATCTAAATTTTACAATTTAATTAGTCACACAACTAGAGTAGACAATTGATATTATTATCATTAATTTAGATGAAAAGCTGTAAACTTAATGTAACTTGAAAGTCATCACATCTTAATATATAAAATAGCAATGATTTTTTAAGAAGCAGTAAAAGACAGAAATATAATGAGTCTTGTGTTGAGGATAGTCTTATAATAAGGAATGCTAAAATATAATTTTTCCTTGAATGAACAATAATAAACATTGTATTCTTGGTGCTGATAATGGGTGGTTTTGGGCGACATTTGTGTTTCGCTTTCCGAACACAATTATCACTTGTCATTCTTGTTCTTTTTCTCTTTCCGCCAAAAATTTGTCCGACCATTTTCCCAGAGACTAATGGGCGGATCTTGACCAAACTTCACAGAAAGATGGACCCCTATTCCAAAAGTTGCAAACAGATCTTGGAATTTTCAAAATGGCACCGATTGCCATGGAAATGGCAAAAAATGCGAGAAAATGAAAGTGCTCGGAGTGGAATAAAACTTTACAGGAAGGTTACTTGGGACATGGGTAATTGTTTTCTGGTGTCAGAGACTTCAAAAGGGTACCGGTTGCCATGAAAACGACAAAAAAGGCGGAGAACAAAAGTGCTTAGAATTTGATGAAACTTTACAGGACGGTTGCTAAGGACATGAGTAATTGGTGTCTGGTGTCCAAGTCTTCAAAAAGGCACCCGTTGCCATCGAACGACAAAAAGGAAAATGTTCAGAACTGGATGAACTTTACAGAAAGGTTACCCGAGACGTGGAAATTTTGTTCCTGTTCTCTACGATGTCAAAACGGTGACCGTTGACATGAAAGGGAAGAAAAAGCGGGAATATTCAAAAGTGCTCAGAATCGATTGGATAGGTTTTATATGTTGTATGAAAGTGATTTTTAGCTCTGATTTCTGATTTTGGAGTTCGTTTTGGAGACTTTTGCATCAGCATCCTAATCAGTTATAAATTTTTATTATTTTTTTATTTTCCAAAATGCTATTCTTCCCACCTGTTTGTAGTGTTTTCTTTTGATATTGCAAAATTACAGCATGCGAACAAAAGAGAGTAATTTTTTTTAATTTCCCTGTGTATTTTATGTAAAAAACCCTTTTCTAAACATTCTCGAAACGTCATTTCTCGTCCGTTATTCATGAAATTTTCATTGTAATAGGGAGTTTGATGAGTAGGTTCTGCCATTTATCTAGAAATCATTTTATGTTCATTCCTTTTCCTATTTTCACAATTTAAAAACTAACCAAAAAATTCAACGTCAAAGTCTATTATATATCTACATTACATTGTCATGTAAAAAAAAGTTGATCTGTTTTTAAATTGTGGCAATATCGAAACTAAAACATAAAAACATTAAAAAAATTTCTACATTACTGACAAAAAAAAACTGCTCATGGATTCCTTTTCAACAGTGAAAATTTCATAAAAATCGGCCAAGAAAAAAACTTTGGGGAATTTTTTTAAGACAGGTCAATTTTATATTTTTTATATTTATATTGTATTTCACTCAGAAAAATAAAAAAAATATATATCATTTTTGTCCCCATGCTGTCAGTTTATTTTTCACGTCTACATTCCTCAAGTTCACATACATCATCGAAATTCTACGCCTTTATCACTAGATGACACTCTAATGTCATTCAAAAGTAACTTTGAATTTTATTTAAAGCTTGATTTAAGTAAAAACAGTCCTACCTAATTTGTAGTGTTATATTTTTATTGGTCTTTGTCGTGTAGCATGTAAAACAACGGATAAAAATAGACTTCCCTCGACTGCTGCTCACATATATTGACTCAAACAAAACCAATAAAGGGAACATTGAGAATTGACAGTCTAGATCTCAATTAGGGCCATAAGATTACTTTAACCATAATTTTTCATTGTATTTTTCATCAGGGACGACTTTTTATTAATAACCAGTTATAATATATAATTGTTGTTTATTACGAATTTGTCTCCCCTTATTGATACTTGATACAATGTAACTGATATAGCTGGTCATCACATTATCACATGCATCCCCTGTGTAGATAGTACTGCAGCTTCTTTGTATCAGCTGCAGAAATTAGTTCGCTTTTGATTTTAATTCAGTTGTTTTTTTATGTCTTGGCATGACTATTCACAAATATTGACTCGATGTTCTCATGATAACTTTCAAGGTATAGCTTTTTACTAAACCAGGTGTTTGTGTTTATACATAGAAAATGTCTAACAGTTCTCCTAAAGCTATAGAAAAATCGTACTTATAATCTTAAAATAAATTATATATATGGTGTCTTACTTATATCATATTTAGATGCATTTCAGCACTTGTATATCATGAAAAGTTGTCATATCGACGTTCATTTATGAACAAAACAAAATTCTAACAGATTATGACAACATTATGGGGAAAACTATTTATACTTGTAACGGCTGAAAATGTTTAAAACACACTGCAGAAAATTAGTCACTATTATTTTGTAATAAGGGGATAAAAACCACCGCCAGGAGGACGTGTATCGAGTTCAGTGCTTTTTTTCTCGTTTTGTAGCCTATTTCATATTTACTATACATTTTATAGATAATGAATTTCCAAATCCTAATTTTTTTTTTATATTTAAAACTGATTATCTTATATTTAAAAAATCATTTTAATATTAAAAAGCGAACTAATTATTTAATATTAAGATATCAATTTTTATCATTAAAAATCAATTTTGATAATAGAAAATCCGACAATTATTTAATGTTAAAAAACCTTCTAATATTCAAAAATGATTTTTTGATATTAAAAAAATCATTTTTAACATTAAAAAAGGGGGAACAAATTCCCAAATTGCCTGCAATACACACATATTGTCGCGATTCCTTGACAAAAGCATAAATTCTGAACTTGCAGTAACTTATCATAAAACGATAAAATCTGTATCCTCTTTGAGAAGCGAAGTTAAAACAATTACCGTAACATGTTTAATCTCATATAACAATTTGGTTTACTGTTTCAAGGCAGTAACGTTGACAGAGCTTGGTTTTCACTATGTAAGATACATAAACGAAATGTAAAAAAAAGATAAAAGGAAACACCTACAATGGCTGAAAATTATAATTACATGCCGCAATCTGCCAGGGAACTACTCAGGAAAAACACGAATAAGACAAAAGGCAAACGTAGGAAACGATAGGAACTCGGGACAGTTGGACTTGGTACCGGCACTGGTAGGGTTAAACCGGTTTATAGGTACCTAAACCTACCCTTTATTTGTCCCGTTTCCCTATAGTATAAGAAACATACGTATAAAACCAAATACAGGTAGACTACTAACTCCATGACCGCAATCTTGAAAGGAAAGAAAAATACAATACGTAATTTTGAAAGATCGGTCAAGGGGTGTTCTCCGCTAAACTGTCGGCTAGCTCAAGGAGCCTAGTCTGCAGGTAGAACACTGTCACACTACGGAAGAGATATCAAACTCAAAACTTCCCGAAGGGTTTGGTCCAGAACCATCATTAATTTCAGTAGACATCGGCAGTAACAGTGAGAGGCCAGTATGTGTACAAAATTTTCAGGTCACAAGGTCTCAAAGCTAATTTAACGGATGCAAGCAGAATATCTTGTCGATACCCAATACTACATAAAGAATGTACGTTACATCTCAGCTTTTCTGGACTTTTAATAATTTTTGGCATTTTTAACAGCATTAGAAATGCCATTAGTACTAAGCTGTTTACGAGTAACGCCAAATTTAGATATTAAATGTTCATATCAATTATAAAACTTCTTAAATGTATTCAACAACTTATGAAATCTGTAATCCTGTTGTAAAAGTTTGGCTGTGAAAGTAAGGTCACATTAATTGAAATCGTCAAGAGTAGAACAAACTCGTGCGAATTGTACCAGTTGAGAATATACGTCCCATAGGATGGAGCTAGAGGAAAAGGGAAATTAGTAATAGTGAAATCAAAATCATCCCGTTTATCATATATTTTAGTTTTTATTTTACCTGAGTCAATAATGATAGTTAGATCCAGAAAAGGGCAGTATTTGGAATTATTAATAGCTTTATTTAATTTCAGTTGTTATTGGTGAATAATTTCTACATAATCTGAAAACTGGGGATTTTCAATAGTAAGGATATTATCGATAAACGTACTGTTATCATTGAAAATAGAAATAAGTTTATCACTGTTTGGTATGGTTCCGTTTTAAATTTTTTTTTCATGAAGTCTCGTTCGTTATAGAAATGAAAAAGATCTGCAATTAGAGGTGCACAATTTGTACCCATGGGAATACCTATGACCTGTTGTAAAAAAAGTGTTGCCAAACGAACCAAAATATTGCCCAACAAAACATTTAGTGCAATAATCATATCATCACATGTCCAGGAACAATTATTATTGTAGGTAATATTAGAGGAGGATCCTTGTTTTTTGTTAGAGCAAATGAACTGCAGACCAGAAAATTTAAAAGACTATTTAATAAGTTTTCCCAACTTGGATTTAATCAAATAATGTGGAAGGGTAGTATAAAGTGTAGAAAAATCCTAACTTTCGATAGACGAGACTGGTCTTTGAATTGATTTTAGTTAATCAAAAACTTTATAAGAATTTTTTACACTTCAAAAGAAATTTGCACCAGAGTTTTGATAAGTTTTTTCACAGTATTTAATAACCAACTCCTTTATATATAAGTGAGGAACTAGTTAAATGAATGGATAACTTAGTAGTATAAAACTTACTAGATGTCGAAATAAAACGATGTTTGAAGGAATTTTAATGAAGCTTCGGAACCCAGTACATGGTAGGTAAGATATTATCTTCAGGTGAAATTCTAAGTGTTTCTGTATCCTTATAATGTTGTTTGGTTAACGTTTTTTGGTCCAAATTGGTACGTTTGAAAGTGTCTGACTTGTCCAGTTCGTTTTGTTGAACATCGATGTAGTATTTCTTTCAGACGATAGAAACGTTATTAGACGCCTTGTCAACAGGAACAAACACATATTTTTACCAAGATCCTTCAATTTTGACTTAATTCTATTTACAGACAGCTTAGGAGGCGACTCAACATAATTATCTTTATAAAAATTCATTCTGTTGGTGACCACGGTAATAATTTTATCCTAAAACAAATTTAGAGCATGCTTGGTTTTGGATACCACTAAACCGGTTTAACCCTAACGCTAGCTGTTGCTAGTGCCGGTACCAAGTCCCGTTATCCCGAGTTTCTATCGTTGTCTACGTTTGTCTTTCGTCTTTTTATTGTTTTTCATGTGCAGTTCCCCCAGTAGATTGTGGCATGTGCTCTAAACTTCATAAAAACCCATACAAACAGAGATTTATCGCGGGGTCTTCCAGATGCACCACTAAGCCACTTTCTAAGCTCCTTACCACTTTATTGACCGCAGTCAGAGATGGCCTAAAAAGTTACTGTGATAAAGTCTACTCCACGAGCGGCGTCAATCAGATATGGATTCTAAAAAATTCTAAAGATCTTCTCGAACAGCTATCCTCTAACAGTCTTACCCATTGCCACAGCATACAAACCTTTGATTTTTCTACTCTTTATACTACCCTGCCACACAATAAATTGAAAACAGTAATTTCGGATTTGATACATCAATGTTTCTGCACTAAAAACGGAGAACGCAGATACACTTATTTAGTAGTAGGGAAAGACAAAACATATTTTGTAAAGAACCACACTGAGTCAAACAAGAAGTACACTGAGAATGACGTAATCAAGATGTTGGAATTTTTAATAGATAATATTTTTGTCGAATTTGGAGGCCGTGTTTTTCAACAGACAATCGGGATTCCCATGGGAACTAACTGCGCGCCACTTTTAGCTGATCTCTTCCTTTTTTCATATGAGGCGAAGTTTTTACAAGGGCTTACACAGAAAAAACAAAAACATTTAGCCCAGTCCTTCAATTTCAGCTTCCGCTACATAGACGATGTACTTTCTCTTAATAATCCAAAATTCAAGGAATATTTACACCAGATCTATCCCAATGAGCTTGAAATTAAAGAGACTACCGATACACCTACTTCAGCTTCGTATTTAGATCTTTTAATTTACATTGACGAAAAGGGACGTTTGAAATCTAAGCTGTATGACAAACGTGATGATTTTAACTTCCCAATTGTGAACTTTCCCTTTCTGAGCAGCAATATACCTGCCTCTCCAGCCTATGGAGTGTACATTTCACAGTTGATTCGTTACTGTCGGGCATGCAGTTTATACAGTGACTTTTTAGTTAGAGCAAAAACACTGTCCCAAAAGCTGCTTAGTCAGGGATTTGTTCAGCCTTTGTTACTTTCATCCCTTCAGAAATTCTATGGCCGTCACCATGACATCATTGACAGATATGACGTGTCTGTGTCCCAAATGAAAACGGACATTTTCAGCTAAATTTCACGTCTTCACGGATTTGACATAACCGGATTTGACTCAACCCCGGATTGACTCACTGATAGTGTGACGGGTGCCGCTAGCGGACATGCTTACCTTTCCGGAGCACCTGATGTCACTCCCGGTTTTCATGGGAGTTCACACTATGAGTGCCTTAGTTCTTAATGTTATCTTTTTATTTCCGTGCATTGTAGCTGTCTCACGTCCTTGTTTTGTCTTTGTTTTTATCTGTTACCGTTTCTGCCATGTCTTTGGACTTCGATTTTTGTAGTTATCGCTTCCCTTGTTCCTTCGGTATTCTACTGCCGTTGTCTCGTAATTTTCGGCCATTTGAAGTACTTTCTGTTATCTTTTCCATATTTATTGTCTCCACTTTCTCAAATAAACAGATAAAGGGATATGGAGTAAATGTACATGGGACAAAGCCTAAATTGCATAAACCAAGATTCATAGATGTATAAGCAACATACTGCATACCCGTTTATATACATAAAGCAAAGCCGCCTTAGAAAATGAATCTACATCACTGTTTTTTTTACTTAAATTGAGGAAAATTGGTATTTGGTAGATATAAATTGAAACCTTTTTATTTCTTGTGAATTATTTATAACTAATTTGTTTTGATTTACCTTTTGTATTGTTGTATTCGTATTTTTAAGTCGTCAACCCTGTAAACACGCACAGCACGTTTAACTAAATAGAAACAGGTAAAATTGATGGAACACATTTTTGGTACTTAAGTTAGCTTCCATAATATGTAATCTTGTGTGTTAAAGTATGCATACATGTAGTTCCCTTAATTTTAGAAACATATACCATTTCTTGACAAATGTTTCGAATATTACAGCAGCCAAGTGTCTCAGGTTACGTAAACAACCAATTAACTCGAGTTGCATTTAGAAATCAGTGATGTAAGTCATGCAACGACCATTCTTATCCGTGCGCCACTAGTATAGTCAATTTTTAAATGCAGTCATTTAATGGATTACACATGATAAAAAGAAATATCAAGGTCATTGATAACAGGAAACGGATTAATGCATAAAGTTGAAAAAATCGCCCAATATTACTGAATCAATATACATATATAAATTGCTAAAATATTTAACAAAGTAATTTTTATGTAAATAATGTTTAAACCTACCTGCATTTCCTCTATTGTGACATCAACTTCTGTCTAAAAATATGAAGTTGCCTTAGTTTTTCACACGTCGTATATCACAGCAGGTTACGTAACCATCCCAATTGGTGATTTAATTCAATTTCCCTTGTCTCATTTCATATGATTAATTCTATTTTGAAAGGGCAGAAATTCTCTAATGCGTTTTTTTTAAGTTCATTTAACTACAATTGTAATATGCATTCTAATCTGAATTCATTTTATGGATGGTAGAGAGTTGAAAGAAATAATAATTGGATAGTGATGAAAAAATACTTAGATTTCATTTAATTTCAACAATTTGGTAACATTATGTATTAACTATGTGGCTAAATGGAAGAGACTAACAACTAAATGGTCAGTGTACATGTGTCATATTTTAACTGATTTGAACGTCAGTTGTAAGTGCCTTTTAATTAGGCACAGACCATTTGATTTTCAGGGGGATGGGATTTTCAAACGAGCCAGGACTTTTTTCCTATATATATTATGGTTGGAATTTTTGTAAAGCCAGACTTTTTTCTAATGGACAAAGTCAGAGCAACTTAACTTTTTTTTAACTTGTTTTCCTCTGGTCAGAACATTTTATTGAACAAAATCGGGGTCAGAATTTTGTTTTAAAAAAATACAACTTCCGCCTGAAAATCAAATGGTCCGTGCCTAATTTCCTTGAAAATTTAAGATACTATTAGATGAAAGAAAATATGAGTAAGTGTTCATTGCATTCTCAATTCACTGCATTTTTTATTCTAAAAAGGGAGATCAAAACAGTTTGAAGTATTTTCCTTCATAAACATCAGATACATGACAAGAAAAGTAATATGGACCTCATGATTGGGATGTCGCATGACAAATTCAATGGAGTTCCTAGCGCTGATTAACAGCGAAAAAAGGAATCTAAGGGTGTTGACTTCTTAAGAAAAAAATTCTAAAATTTCGACATTCTTTATGCTATGCATGCAGTCAGTTTTGCCATCTACATTACTCTGTAAGTATAGTTAAAAGGGGCGGGGGTGTCCATGTACGGTGTACGAAAAATAAAAGATGTCTTGTTCGAGGTACCAAAATAGCCCTAAAAGTCAAAACTGTCATGTACGCTGTACAAAGCATGTTTTGTACCAATGTATGCGAAATAATTAAGATCGCGTAAGATGTCAGAAAAATAAAAATGGTCACGTATGTTTTACGAAAATAACCCTTTACCGCCCTTTTTATAGTGGTCTTACTTAATATTCTCTAATCTGTTAAGGAGGATTCGATAGGCATAGGCTAGAAAAAAACAATGATTTCATAAATAACAGTTACTCAAATGACAGACTGACATTTGATTTTCATTTGAATCGGTTATGATAAATGCAACGTGTTTGTTACAATTCTTTTGACGGGAAAAGAACAAAGTTACATGTATGTTACACAATTTCTGATTTGATGAGTACGACATTATATACATGTATATGTTACAACAAATTTGATTAGATAAGTACTGAATTAAATGTATTTGTCAAAATTGTTGAATAACTACAGAATTACATGTATGTTAAAATATTTTAAATTGGATGAGTACAAAATTGAATGTATGTTGCATAAATATGTTTTTGGAATTGTACGAAATCTATCGAATATTTATTTATTCAATTTACATCTCAATACCTCTAGCGTAAATTACTGGAATGGAATGAAGCTTAAACTGCTTCTTATATCTCAAGGAATTTGTCATGTGCGTGCACAATTAGTGCTGATTTTTATGAGGTTTATATAAACAACCTTCTACGACAAATTGAAAATTCTAGACACGGCGCTGAAATAGAACAGAATCAGTGTGTGTGCTGCTCTATCTTGTGCAGATGATGTTGCGATTTTATGTGACAATCCTGAAGATCTTCAAAAAAAGATCATCATGGCACAAAATTTCAGTCAAATTGAGAGGTATATTACCTGTATACCATGCAAGGCAAAAAGTATGACGTAATGATCACCTGCTCTCTGGAGAAATCAAAATTTAAGGAGAAAATTGTTACCTCACCTACATGCCAGGTATGCAGGTTCGGGGAAGAAACACTGGAGTATTGCTTAATCTATTATTATAGCCTGGAACTTGCGAGCACCGATATTTTCCCATATATTAACACATGGCAAGGCAAGTCTATGACACTATATGAAAACGATTTTCTAAACTTCTTGATAGATCCAAGCAACATATTATAACACTATTAAGGTAGAATAAAAGTAGAAGTTACTTCTGAGATGGAGCAGGTTTAAACTCCCGTACTACCTTAAATGATCATTCGGTTGATTTTTAAAGTATAAATTTATTAACAATTAAAATAAATACATATTTTTTTCAATTATAAATTAATTCAATTACGATATGTGCCAAAAATGGATTTGAAGATACAAGACTTAGGTACTCCAACGAAAAAAAAATGAATGTTCGCATCCAATGAATATAACGGTGCAAAAAGTAAGTTGTCTGCTTCAAGAATTAGGACTTAAACTTTTGATCTCCAAAAAATTTAGATTAAGGATATTGATAAAATATTAAATAAAATATAAATTACATAAAATATAAAATAATCAAAATAAAATATAATTTTTCCACTCCCGGTATTTTTTTTTTACCAGTTTTATTAAGGGCAATTGAATAACTGGTTCAAAATTATTTGGAGTTACGTCGCTTTTACCAATTTTAAAGATAAACTAAGACGAAAATTCGACAAAACTGCAAGAACATGTAAAAGTTAAAACTGCCGTGCACCTACGTGCATTTATGAATCTTTTTGAAACTTTGCAGTTAAGAAGTATAGGTTGTGATTTTGATATAAATTTTAACACGCGTCTTCATGCACAATGTCATCTTGATGTATTTGTGCTATGAAAATGGATAAATCATCAACCTATGCTTACAAAAGTTTTTGTTGAAGTACCCATATAAGTCAATTGTATGTTGTAAATTCATAAAACGTCTCAGAGTTAACTTCTATGCTTTATTGATCAAGGGTGTAGAGTTCGGACTCTCTTACCTTATATTATAATGATAATTTCACATCTCAAATCATTCATTTAATTTTTGCTGTAAAAGGGTTAACTTTACCAATATAGGAGGTTAAGAAGTGATCGACTATTAGTAATAGAGATTCTAGTGCTCCACAACTAGTCCCCGGTAAAGCATTTCAGATCAGTTTCTTCTTTACATCTTTTTAAATAATTTAATACCGAAGTTACTGTGAATTTTGTTTCTGCATATGCGCATTTCGACAACTTATGTCTCATCAGTGTGATAAAATCTAAACGTTTGGAAGACCATAAACTCAAAGAGTATGATTACAGATTTCCTATATCTACTGTCATATTTCGATCTGTGTAAAATGTCAGGGCTATTCATATAATGAGAAGACGTGAATCAAAACATTTCTTCCCTAATCATATCGTTTCTCCTTCCTTTTTATACCTTCGGGGACTAACAGTCCACCAACAGAAGCATCGACCCAGTGGTAACAGATAACTAAACACCGAAGTTACTGTGAATTTTGATTCTGCTTATGCGCATTACGACAACCTTTGTCTCATCTGTGCAGATAAAATTAAAATGTTTGGAAGACCATAAAGTAAAAGATGATTAAAAACTGATTGAGAAGAAATTACCAAAAATGATCTAAATAGAAAGCCATTAAAGTTAAACCATTTTTATTGTAATGTTATACTTTTTTTATTTTTACAAAACATTATTCTAAAAGCATACTTTTGTTTGTGTATGCTCAGCGCCAAAAAGTCGGAAGCATATTGTCTTACCTCCATCCGTCTCTTGCTACGTTTGTCTGGGCACATGGACAATTTTAAGTGCGTAGTGTTTATTTTGCAGATCACTCAAACACACAATGAAGATTTGTTTTAAGTATTAGTTTTGATCTTCATGCATTTATGATAAATATACATGGTTGAACTAGGTCATTTTAGTGGATTTGATATAAATGGGGCATTATTTTTCAGAAAACCCCCGTATGAACCGTATGAAAATATAATGCAATGGATCAAATACAATATAGAACTTCATGTTAATAAGTATGAATAAAATAGTCATGAGTTACACAAATGAAATATAAATGAACATTTTACTCTTCTCATTAATCCCACAAATTCACTGATTTCTAAATATAATAAAACACAACTCTAGAATCTTTTATATATTTAGTTACAACAGATGTTCACACCATCAATCAATATTCTTACGAAATATGAAAAAAGCACTACGTTTGCTTGCAACGCGAGATTATATTATCAATAAAACCGCTGATAAAGGGGTTGTCGTCGTTGTACATTAATTCAAAAATTTGATGTGAGCCGCCCCAAAAACACTACAGATTATCTACATTTGTACTTTGAATCTAAATTTAAATTCTTTAACTTGTTCTATCTGACATTATTCTCTGGTCGGTGGCGTAAAGTCCCTATTTACCATGATGTTTCAACACGGCGATCGAGCTTGCAGAGAAGTTTGGGACAAACCACCCTACAAATCTAAAAATGTCTTGTCCAGTTGTAATAGTGGTCAAACAAAAATTTACTGTCAACGGAGAACACTTTCTACAAGTAAATGGTATTGCAATGGGCACTAAAATGGCACCATCATATGCATATATCTTAATGGACAAAGTTGAAAAGCAACTAATTTTAATCTGCAATCCTTAAACTCTACCTATGGGTCTGTTTCATGGATGACGTAGATATGAAATGGACTGCATCCAAATATCGACCCGCTGAATTCATTGACTTGCCAATAGCATTCATCCATCCATTACATTCACACTTTTTCAAATAGCAGCATTACTTTTTGATTCAAAGACAACTTGTTTAAAGAAAAATATGTCAGCTGATGTCTACTGCAAGCCCTCATATAAACTTACTACCTTTTTCCTAAAGTTGTCATCCTAGACATTGTACAGCTGTATGCAATATAACCAGGCTCTTAGAATAAATCGCATTTGCTCATCAGAACAAACTTATCAGAGACAAGTAGGGCCTCTTATATGCCATCTATAGATAAGCTTTAGCAATAAAATCGTCAAAACGGGTTACCATAAAGTGAGTTGGTGGACAGAAAGAACTTCTGCAATACAATTTATAAAGAAAAATCACAATAACAGAAAATCATTTGCAGTGCGACGGGTGCCACGCATGGATCAGATCATGTTACTCTTCCGGTGTACCTGATGATACTCCCGATTTTCAGTAGGAGTTCAAAATGTCAGTACTTTAGTTTTTTGTGTTGTCTTCCTAAAAGCTGTCATCCTAGACATTGTACATCTGTATGCAATATAACCAGGCTCTTAGAATAAATCGCATTTGCTCATCAGAACAAACTTATCAGAGACAAGTAGGGCCTCTTATATGCCATCTAAAAATAAGCTTTAGCAATAAAATCGTCCAAACGGGTTTCCATAAAGTGAGTTGGTGGACAGAAAGAACTTCTGCAATACAATTTATAAAGAAAAATCACAAAGACGGACAGACGGACGGACAGACGGACAGACAGACAGGGTGATTCCTATATACCCCCCAAACTTTGTTTGCGGGGGGTATAATTACAGAAAATCATTTGCAGTGTGACGGGTGCCACGCTAGGAGCAGATCATGTTACTCTTCCGGTAAACCTGATGATACTCCCGATTTTCAGTAGGAGTTCAAAATGTCAGTGCTTTAGTTTTTTGTGTTGTCTTGTATATCACACTGAAATCTTTTAGTTTGGTCTTCCATGTCGATGTATGTGGTACCGAGTTGTCTGAAAAATAGATCATTAAAAGCTTTTCAAACCTCTACCATGGTACTTTTTGAGGGTTAGAGAAGTAACACGTACCATGGATCTCAATTGGTTTTGGCTAAGGGTAAGAAAATGATATTAACCAATGAGCCACCAAACAGATCTTTCAACATCATATTCTAGCTGGCTGTGTGACGGGTGTCATGTGTGGAGCAGATCATGGTTACCCTTCCGGAGCACCTGATGATACCTTAGTTTTAAAAGGGGTTCACACTGCAAGTACTTTAATTTTGTGGCGTTCTTGTTCATTTTTAAAATTTTTTGTCTTTGTCATACTGTTTCAAATCGTGTTGCTGTGAATTGCCGTGATTTTGGTTTTATGATTTTATAATTTTTCCTTTCCTCGTTCTTGCTTCGGTATTCGTTTGCCGATGTATTGTTATAGCATACCATCCAGCCTTCCAAAATATATCTAATATAAATCGTACAAACTTGAAACTGTGTGACTTGCAAAAGCATCCAAAACACAAAGTTTTAAAAGTACAACCAATTGGCATACAATTCATTGCAAGACCACCTCCAAAACTGCATATGTAATCAAAGTGGAATTTGTGGTCTTCACAATGTTGGAATAACTAAACATCAGTTCAGTAAACGACTGAAACGTCATCGGAGTGACATCACCTGCAAAACTGACCCATACCACCTCTGCCCATCAGAAGACATTCTCGCTCTACAGATCATAAAGACGTATTTAACAAGTTGAAAGTAGCTATTATTGACCACTAACCTAAAAACCTTAAAATTTTATTACCGAGTGAGATCAATGAGAAATGTTAAATATCCATCTTTATTTCGTTGTGAAATTTACTAGATTATTTTAATAGATTAACATGCAGTTCTGTGCATTCGTTTTTTACCAAGCAATTTTGATGGCATATTTTAAAAAATCGTCTTCATTAGTACATTGTCCATCGTAATTGTTTTTATAAGCGTACTGATTTTCAACGTCATGTGCTCAGATGAACAAAATAAATCGACGTTTTAATTTGAAAAGTATCTTTGGCTTAATAATTTGATCATAAAACAAAAGCTATTGTCCTATAAGGTTATCCTTCCATATTTATTTTATTTTATGTTGATCTTCCATATATTTCTGAGTCAGAAGAACTTGCCCCATCACTCAACCCCGCCCCCACTGATTATTATGAATTGATATTGCCAACAACAAGATTGCTACGCGTAGCTATGTCCCCCGCCGCGGCAGTAAAGTCGATAAAGTCCAATAACTCAAGTAAAATTATGGAATCAAAATGACGGCAAGATATGATCAACTGCATTTGATGTCAAACAGCTACGCAAAATTTGAGCAAAATCCCTTAATTGGATTTTGAGGAGATGTGTCGACAAAGTCTTCCTATGTTGTAATATGCATTAAGTCGATAAAGTCCCATAACTCCTGTAAAATTTGTTCAATCAAAATAGCAGCATAATATGATCAAGTACATATGGTGGCAAATATTCAAACTAAATTTCAGCATAATCTGTTCAATGGTTTCCGAGGAGTTGTGCCCACAAAATGTTCCTAAGCTGTAGCATGCATTAAGTCGATAAAGTCCCATAACTCCTGTAAAATTTGACCAATCAAAATGGCGATGCGATATGATCTTGTACATATGGTGACTAACAATCCTGTAAATTATCATGAATTCGGACACTTACTGCTAAAATCAAAACATAATTTAAAACGGAGAACATAATAAATATTCACATTTTTCCCAAAATTAGAACTGTATGGATAGGTTTCTATGGCAACCAAAAGGTCCTCAATCCACTGCAAGGCATTTTTGACCCCTTTCCAAAAAAAAATTTGAGCAGGGGGTTCCCCTTATAATGTAGTTATGCATACTGCTGAAATCAAGACATATAATTTTATAAAAATTTTAATTTTTTGGTTTGGTTTCCATGGCAACCATAGAAGTACTGAATCTTCAAATGCTTTAGAATTTGGTATTATATGACCCACAAAGTTCCTTTAAGATTTCATGAAGCTAGTGATAATAGTTTTTGAGATATAGTGAAAAACATACGACAAATTGCTCAAAGTCCAACAACTCCTACACAATTTCATGTATGAAAATGGCGGTGCGAAATGATATAGTACTTGTAGTGAATAACAATCCTACAAATTTTGAACAAAAACCAATAAATGGTTTCTGAGGAGTTGCGTCCACAAGATCTCCATTTGTATAGTATTGCTAAAAATCGTCAAAGTCCCATAACTCCTATAAAAATTGATGAATCAAAATGGCAGTGCGATATGATCTAGGACATATAGTGACTAACAATCCTACAAAATTTGAACAAAATCCAATANNNGGTTTCCGAGGAGTTGCGTCCACAAGATCTCCAGTTGTATAGTATTGCTAAAAATGGTCAAAGTCCCATAACTCCTATAAAAATTGACGAATCAAAATGGCGGTGCGATATGATCTAGTACATACAGTGACTAACAATCAAGCAAAATTTGAACTAAATCCAACACACGGTTTCCGAGGAGTTGCGTCCACAAGATCTCCAGTTGTGTAGTATTGCTAAAAATGGTCAAAGTCCCATAACTCCTATAAAAATTGACGAATCGAAATGGCGGTGCGATATGATCTAGTACATATAGTGACTAACAATCCTACAAAATTTGAACAAAATCCAATACACGGTTTCCGAGGAGTTGCGTCCACAAGAAAGTGTGACGGACGGACGGACGGACGGACACACGGACGCAGACCATTACTATGTCCCACCGTCGCGGTGCGGGGGGGGGGACAAAAAAAAGATACAGATATATAGCTCTATAACTCAACAAAATGACACATTAATTAAAAGTCATATGATATAACATATATAGCGTATGTAATTGTGTTTTACTAAAGATATTGTAATACAATATGCAACATTTTTA
>MJUU01011978.1:102201-119326 GCA_002080025.1 Modiolus philippinarum | reverse complement strand
CCCCCCCCAAACTTTGCTTGTGGGGGGTATAAAGACTAATAGGTTCTTATGCGAGACCATATCAAAGATAAGGGATATTTTCCACGAGTGTGAGAAATTCCGTCTTTTCCCGAATGAAACGAAGGTATAAGACGTAGAATTTCTCACACGAGTTGGAGATATATAGTTTCCATAACGAGAACCAGTTGATTATGAAATTTCTCACATTGAGTTAAATTTTTCAAATATTTGAAATCAAAGCTTGCCGAGCTTTTAAACATTTGAAAATTTATTTAACGAGATGTGAGAAATTTCATAAGTAACGTGTTTAAGTTGTGGAAATTGTTTCTCTAATGACTGACGAAAAACACTGAGGATTGTATTCCGAATAAATTTGGCGGGAAATTTCACGAAACTTGTTCTCCTCTCTAGAGAGGAGAACAAATGTTTCCACACCGTTCAGGAAATGTGAAAACTGGATGGAAATTAGAGAAATATAGAATCCACAACTGCATCGAGTGAGAAACGACATTTCTACACTAGAGATAGTTAAATTTTTCAAAATTTTAAAAGGTGAGGCTTGCCAAGTGTCTAAAATATTTGAAAATTAAACTATCGAGAGTGTAGAAATGTCGTTTCTCATGAGATATGGTTGTGGATTTTATTTCTCTAATGATTTAAATAGAATTTTGAACAAGAAATTGACCCCCCTTTGGCAGACAATCTGAAATAAATGTGTTCTTTGAGCGTGACCTCATTGGGCATGGTCGCCTTTTTTCATGGCGTCACAATGTTAAAGTCGGAAAACGGCAAACATATTTGACGTTATAATTGAATTTCAGCCAATTACTTGCTGAGAACAACATTCTCTCTAGAGAGGAGAAACCGATTTCTCCCACTGTTCAGGAAACATGATAGCAGTGCAGAAATTAGAGATATCCCCATCTTTAATTTTGGTAGAATATAAGAACCTATTTCTGCCATAAAATACAACAACCAACCCAAAGAAAGTAAATGTTGCCATTTCTAGTGGAGTTCTCAATTTTGATGTCCAATCATCCATGGAGTTTACTGTGGTAACAATTGTGACATCGAACAAGTCGAAACGGTGGATTGGACAATTAACGGTGTAAGACAGCTTCATGCAACCTTGTCCTCTATAGGTTATCTTACATGGAAAACAGCCATTTACGGAAGAAAATCATATGTTTTATACTTAAATTTTGTGAGTTTTTATTTTGCGCTTCCATCAACTTCTTATGCAGCGAAAATCGGAACCTTACAAAAATTACATGTATATAATAAAGGATATTCAATTATACCCAGAAACCAAAAGCTCAACATATCATAGAACAAATGGACACATAAATGTTAGATAAGTAAACCTTAATATGCTCCCACTTCCTTGGCTATTAAAGATACTGACAATCATAATAAGTATCATTACTATACTTACTAGTAGATAGAATCTTATTGCCATCTCGATCTGTCCATTCAACTATGTCCGCCCCTATTGGAGCACAATAAACCTTGGCATCAGTTCCATTAGAAAACTTTTGAGTTCTTGGACAAACCTCTTTGGGTACTTCCATAGGTGCTAACAACAACAAAAAATTTAGTTGAAACAAATATAGTAGTCCCTTCATTCATAAGACAATCCCTACTTCAATGAAAATTTGGCCTGATAATGGAAGTGGCATAATATGGGAGACCTCATATTGAAATTTGTTCTCAAGGACGGATTTGAACTTGTCTTACTTAAATATAATAAGCATTAATGGGCAAAATGGGCATCTTAGTTTATATCATATGTGCTCTAGATCTGTTCATGCTTATTTAAGGTAGATAGACAGTAATATTCATATCCATGAGATTTTGTTGTAAGTCGGCACAATTGAAGAACTAATCCTACTTACCCAAAATCTGTAATAAAAAGTATGGGTCACCATGCTTGTTTTTTCTAGAATTGAGATCAAAGTTTGCTCATTTTTAGCCATTTTTTCACCTAAGTTTACAAAGAATGCACAGGGAAAAATGGAAAGGCAAATTTTAGCTTAATAGAAATGAACTTTTTATCCATGAGAATTTGATGTATTTTTGTGAACAGATAGTTTATGATGTAAATTATTGGTTACAATTAAAAAATGAATATGTCACCATGCTTTTAACGGAGATATTTTACAATGTTTCCGGTTGAAACATTATTTTCGGGAAAGGGAGTTAATTCGCGGCAAAGTAAACGAAATATGACGTTTCACATTTGTCATTCAATTATGACGTCACAAAGGAAAAGCCGTCAAATTACTATTCCGGCCCGAAAATCAAACCTACCCCGTACCCGACTCTTTATTTTTCTTATGCGCGGTTGCATTGCGCAGCGCAACAGTGTCTATCTACCTTAAAAAACTTTCTACTGGTTACTGTAAACGTGGAATTTTCGCTTATTTAGCATTTGGGTATTTTAGGGGAATATAACCCCCACCCGGAAACTTTTAATAACAAATGTTTTACTATCAAAATTTGAAGATCAGCGAATATTATAACCACGCGAAAGGTTTGGGTATGACATTTCGCGAAATTAACCCCCCGCAAAAATAAACATGTTTACAGTATTTATATTTAAAACATCTAAATCAGTCATCTTTTGGGATTAATATTAGGGTATAAACCTAAGACCCAGTATACACTAGGGCAAAGGATTGATCTTTATTCTAATTGATCTGTAAGTGTAAATGCAAAATATCGATCTTTAAACAGACTTTAAAATACAAATCCACATTCAGAGGTGATTTTTAAAAGATTGATCTTTTCTGAATTGACCATTCTGTATTGGAAGATTGATTCTTTTTTTTAAAATGAAACTACAGCCGCACATAATTATCTGGAAAATCACATTGGGGGGGGGGCATTTATTATCCGCACATTTTTACCCTAAATGGATTTCGGTGTTTGGGGGTGTGGATTATACAATCCTATACGACTTAATAATTTAGCTAAGTTCCCTGAAGATCTATTGTTAGTCCCTGTTCAAACCAAACAGCTGCAGACTGTTTTTAACATTGTGGATCTAGTTAAATATGTTGGTTTGAATTGCATAGTACTTTACTGATATAAAACAAGATGTGTTTTTTGGATACACTTATGCCCCCGAGTAGAAGAGTTAAGAAGAAACATTTAGCACACTGAACAATACTTAATGTGTTTCTGAATGACTGTAATTGGATGCAAACACAGAAGTCACCGAAATGACCCCCTCAAATCATTTTCCATGCGTTATTAGGAAACAATTTTCACCCCCTTTTTTTCTAAAAATTTATAATGAACTTATTGTCTTTCTCCCTATCAGTGTTTTCAATTTTTTCATCGATACAGTAGAATCTATTTATAGCTATTCAAAAAACCAGAACAGAAGAAATGAATTAGATGTAATTTCATCAGAAAATATTTAATAGATTTAGTAACATCCCTATTCACTGATATACCATACAATGTATATTAATAACGGTCTATGGTAGGAATCCAGAAACATTTTCTCATCTATACATGTAGGTAGATGAATTTATTGCTTGTATAAATATAAAAAATATGTATATAAATTCTGAAATCAACTGAAAAATCAAATCACCATAAATACATTTTTGTACTCCGCTGAAATAGAAAACCCCTATTACAATATTCCTATCATATTAAAATTTTAAATGAAGAAACTCGACAAGATAAATTCTTTAGATAAGTCTTCATTGTTTTATTTATAAAATAGACACATAAAATCTGACGTAATGTCATCAAAATATTGCAGACATTCCTCATATCAATTTGACTTATCTCCCTTTGGCCAATTACAATGTACCATTCAAAAGACTGTCAAATGTTAAACTTTTTAAATATGGTCGTAAGTACTAGTCAAGATCAAGGTCAAGAGGTCAAATATTCTAGTACCAACTGAAAGGTCTTCCCACAAGGAATGCACATGCAAAATATGACAGTCATATGACTAACCATTCAAAATATATACTCAATGTTAAAGTTTTTATGCACTTGTTCACAGGCCAAGGTCAAGGTCACAAGGTCACATATTCTGGTTCCAATTAAAAGGTCTTGCCACAAGGGATGCACATGCAAAATATGAAAGCCATATCACTTACCATTCAAAAGATATAGCCAATGTTAAAGTTTATTATTTTTTATTAAAAGTCCATCACATACCAAGGTCAAGGTCGTGATTCCAAAATTTTGGTATCGTTTGAAAGGTCTTGCCACAAGGAATACACATGCAAAATATGAAAGCCCTATTACTTACCATTCAAAAGATATGTCCAATGTTAAAGTTTTTTGTGGACAAACAGACAAACAAACAGACAGACAGACCAAAAACTATATGCCCCCGAATCTTCGATTCACGGGGGCATAAAAAATGGGTCTTTCCTCCAAAAAATGCTATTTTGATGTCAGAACACAAATTTTTTTTATTAGCTGCCATTACTGTCAACAAACCATGTGATCGGTAAAGTGTTGATTTTGTGACAATGAGCTATTTATATCATATTGCCTCTGACAACATTTAACATGCTAAAGATGCAAAAATATAGGATTAAATGGCTTATTATTTCATTCCACAACAATTTATAGGGAATGAAAGACTTAGAAACATCAAATTAAATGTAAAATAAACACGGATATGACGTCAACACCAAAACTGTTCCAATTTTTCCATCATACTTGAACTTCCTGATTGATGAAACAATGTTATTTTTTTTCAAATTTGTCATGTTTGAGCCTTTTTATCATTAAATACTTTCAGAAATGGCTTAAGATATAGTAAATAAAGACTCGTGCAGTTGATAAACTATGCAAATACCAATTTACAGGTACAAAATAACTACGATCATACCAACCTCCACATAGACTTTTTTGGTTAAGGTCCCAACATAGCATATTAAAAGTTTTTTCCCTGGACTTTAAGGTTAAACCAGAGGCTCCAGGAGCCTGTATCGCTCACCTGGCTTTCAGTTGCCACAATCAAGCTAACAAAGTAAGTTATACAGTTGATCTTCAATCTCTCAAACTTTGGTAGCTCGAACAACATATCTTGAACTGTATTTAAAGTCTGATAATGTTTTACTATATTTCTTTATTGGGCTTTTTTGACAAAAAACATTCTTGCTAAGGACCACTTGCAACACCACTTTTGAAGTCAAGACATCGATCATTTTGTAAATGGCAGTCACTGAACAATTTTCAACATCGGTTTTGAAGTTGCATCATCAATATCTATTTGGAAACCAAATTTCATTGAAATCAGACAATGATGAATTTTCCCGCCTTTTTTGGCAGCCATTTTGAAAATGGCCATCAGTGAACAATTTTCCAGATCAGTTTTAAAGTTGCCACATCAATACCATACCTGTTAACCCTCCCACATTGCGAGGGAGACTCCCACTAACTCATCCATTCTCCCATTTGAGAAGGTTCTCCCTTGTGGGAGATCAAAATCTCCCACAAAAAGAAAAAGTCTCCCAAAATCTCCCACATTTGCAAAATAATACAATATTTTAAGAAAAAGTTGTTATTTCAATACAAAAATGTTCATTTTACTGCTTTATATATACTGAAAACAATCATTAATAAAGGGCTACGCAGAGCGCAGCATGATATGACCGCAGCATGTCGAACACTGAAATTTGAACAAGTGTAATTCAAAATGAATGAGGACACAGTAAAGAGCTTTATACAGTAAATGAATGCACATAATAAAGAGCTTGACCCAGTAATTAGCTGCACACAAACTAAGGAAAATAAAAATTAGCTCTTATAATTCCTTATATATATATATCGAAAAAGGCAAGAGGTATGTCAACAATATACAGAAAGCTTACCGGTATATCAAGAGGAATCCAAAGAAGAAATTCCTATCGAAATCCAATGAAAAATAAAGGTTTTACATATTTCGAAAAAATTGCAATTTTGGTCCCTTTGACCCCTTGTAGCTTGGAAACGGTAAGAGCTATGCAAAATTGGTTGAAATACTGCTGAAAGCTCATATCAGGAGGAATTCAAAGAAAAAAACCCAATCGAAATCCGATGAAAAATAAAAATTTTAGGTAATCTGCAAATTTGCAATTTTGTCCCCATTTAGCCCCTCATAGTTCAGAAAAGAAACAAATTGTCAAAAATCCAATGGTGCAACTCTATGTTTATTTTCATAAGGAATCCATTGCAAAAAAACTGCATCAAAATCAGACTAAAATAAATAAAATAAAATTTTTGAAAATCGCCCCTTTCGGGCCCCATTTATCTCCTGAATGGTACATGCCACATGAAATCCGTTGCCATACTACTGATAGGAAATTTAATTAGGAACACAATGCAAGAAACCCCATCAAAATCCAATAAATAATAAATATTCTTTACAGCCAAATATGTGAAAACACCCAATTTTGCCCTTTTTGGCCCCTTTTTTGAAAATGTGAGGGGCCAAAATGTCCACAACCCACCCCAGCCTTCCTTTTGTGCCAAGGAACATTGTGGTAAAATATCAAAAGGATTGGTCAACTGGAACTTAAGTTATTGACCAAAAACAAAAGTGTCTACAGACAACGACGCCGGACGACAACGATGACAGCGCCATACCATTATACAACCTCAAATTTTTTGCGGTCGTATAATTACACAATATGACAATAGAAGCCAACCAAAGCTCTTAATTATGTTGTTTTAGTTAATTAATTAAATGATGGTATTTGATAATAACTCAGTTTTCTTTAAAAAAATCACAATGAAAATTACAAAAGATGCCTGTTTAAGGTCGTCACACAAAATCTCCCACAAACAAAACCTGCTATGTGGGAGATCTCCCACATAGTCCTTCATATAGGTTAACACCTATGTCAATACCTATTTGGAAACCAAATTTCATTGAAATTGGACAATGTTGAATATTCCCACCTTTTTTGGTGGCCATTTTAAAATGGCAGTCAACGAACAATTTTACACCGGTTTTTAAGAAGTTGTTACATCAATACCTTTTTGGAAACCAAATTTCATTGAAATCGGACAATGTTGAATTTTCCCGCCTTTTTGGCGGCCAATATGAAAATGGCAGTCAACAAACAATTTTCAACACCAGTATTGCAGTAGCAACATCAATATCCACTTGGAAACCAAATTTCATTGACTACCCTTTTTCGTGGCCATTTTGAAAATGGCGGTCAACAAATAATTTTTAACATAAGTTTTGAAGTTGCTACATCAATACCTTTTTGGAAACTAAATTTCATTGAAATTGGACAATGTTGAATTTTCCTACCTTTGTTTTTGGCAGCCATTTTGAAAATGGCCAACGAACAATTTTCAACATCGGTTTTGAAGTCACAACATCAATATCTATTTGGAAACTAAATTTCATTGAAATCAGACAATGTTGAATTTTCGCGCCTTTTTTTTGGCGGCCATTTTGAAAACGGCGATCAACAAATAATTTTCAACACCGGTTTTGAAGTCGCCACAGCATGGCAAACATTTTACAAATTTACGGTGAACCTTCATTTTCTATAGTTTCTGAGATAAAAGACGAAAAATATGAAAATTTTGAAAATTCTGTGAAAAAAGGGCAATAACTCTTACAAGGGTTTTTGGATTTTCTTCAAAATTTCAGGGTGGGTAGATCTTGATATGCTGAACATTTCTGCAATATACACTCAACCTTTATCTGTGACACTTTTTGAAATAAAAAAAAAGAGCTGTCGCCGAATGGCAGCCAGTTATACCCCGCTCATTGAACCCTGAATCTACATGGTAAGTGCAAAAGTGTGTGTGTGTGGACACAGTACAAGTGTGGACACAATACAAGCATTTACAGTTGTAGAGAAAAATAAGATGCAAATAATGTGAGAAGGATGACAGACATAAAGATAGAAATGAAGTTAGTCAGTATAGTAGTATTTCAATATGCTTGAAAAGGGTAGCCGCAGTATAGTGTCCCATGCTGAAGCTCCATGCTAAATATCAAGTGGCTGTGGTATGCGGTTGCTGAGAAAAGTAGAACAAAAATGTCACATATTGAAAATTTGGGTAAAAAAAGCACAAAGTAGGTAAACAGGAAGTAGCCCTGCATTATTACCAAAAAGGGGAGACGCAATAAACTAAACAATACTGAAGCTGAATGCGAAATATCAAAAGGCTGGGATGTGTAGTTGCCAAGAAAAGTGTGACTAAAAGTCCAACTTGGAAAGTGAAGGTAAAAAAATCATGAAGAGGGTACAAAGAAAGTATAACAGCATTATGGCTGAAAAAGGGAGATGCAGTATAGAACATTAAACTGAAGCTCCATGCCAAATGGCAAGTAGCTGTCATGTGTAGTTGCTGAGAAAAATGCAATGAAAAAGTCACAATTTGGAAAATGACAGTTAAAAGGCACAAAGTCAGTCAACAGGAAGTGGTGATTCAATATTGCCGAAAAGAGGAGGCACAGTAAAGGACCCCATACTAATGCACTACAACAAATATCAAGTGGCTGTCATATGTAGTTGCTGAGAAAAATGCGACGAAAAGTCAGGATTTTCAAAATGAAAATAAAAACAAGAGCTGTCGCCGAATGGCAGCCAAAGATACCCCCCGCTCATTGAACCCTGAATCGATATGGTAAGTGCAAAATTAATTTGGTGTGGACACAATACAGGTGCGGACACAGTACAAGTGTGGACACAATGATATAATCTTCAAGAAAAAACTTTTCACAAGGGTTCCAATGAAAACACTCTGACTAAATCAGACAAATATAAAATTCACCCTTTTCAGCCTATTTGACATTTTACACATCTACATATAGTGTTCATCCTTTGTCTAAAGTTTCATCAAAATCCTTCAAGTGGATTAAGAGGAGTTGTGCGTAAGAGGTAATCCATACATAGGGAATCAAGGAAAACTCAAAGTTAAATTATCTCCCCTTCCTGGTTTCTGACAATAATTATATTCCTTCATGCACATCTCCATATAGTGTTCTTACTTTGTGTAAAGTTTCATTAAATTCTTATTATTTTTTTTGAGATTTGCCCCTGTTGGGCCCAATTTATCTCGTGAGGGGTACATGCTACGTTATCCATTGGTATACCCCAGATTGGAAATTTCCTCAGGAGCACACTGAAACAAACCCCATCAAAATCCAACAATTAATAAAGATTCTACAGTCAAAAATGTGAAAACACCCAATTTCACCCCTTTTTGGCCCCTTTTTCTAAAACAGGCGGGGCCACCAACTCAAAATTAAAACCTCTGTTTATGTGTGTGCCAAGATACATCATACTAAAATTTCATAATGATCCGTCCACTGGAAGCAAAGTTATGCTGTCCACAGACGCCAACACCATACCAATATACGACCGCAAAATTTTTGCGGTCGTATAAAAAACGACAATTGTCGTGTGTAGCAGTCTAAGGGTTAAGAATAAGGTAATACCGTGGACGATAAAAATAGAATGGGGAAACACTAGTTTACTGACGTCTGAAAATAGACCGACCACCGCTTCAATTTTATTTTTGACCGCCCATGCATCTTAAAACAGACTGCCTCGGGCAGTCGGGCAGGCGTTATTTCCAACTCTGATTGTGACCAAATTTGGTTCCAATTGGCCCAGTGGTTTCAGAGGAGAAGATCTTTGAATGAAAAGTTTACAACGGACGGACAGACGATGGACGCCAAGTGATGGCAATAGCTCACCCTGGCATAGCCAGGTGAGCTAAAAAGGGCTGTAACTCAGAAATGGGTTTTTAGATTTTCTTCAAAATTGCAAGGTAGGTAGATCTCATCATGCTGATCATTTTAAGTCTAAAAGATATTTCATATCTGTAACGGTTTTCAAGTTATTGGCCAAAAGCTGCAATTTACCCCATGTTCAATTTTTAGTAATTTTTACCATGTTGTTCGGTCTTTGGACTTCAAAATCATAAATATGAAAGAAGATACCCTGGTGATGATCCAGGCCAAGTTTGGTTAATATTGGCCCAGCAGTTTCAGAGGAGAAGATTTTTGAAAAAAAAGTTAACGCCGACGCCAAAGGACTCTAAGTGATGGCAACAGCTCACATGGCCCTTCGGGCCAGGTGAGCTAAACAAGTAAGATTATTTTCTCTGAGAGCGTCTATTTACAGAAATGTACTTACAGTAAGTTTTTACTAAAACATGTGCTGATTCCTCCTGACTGTTAACTATCCCTGTACAATTGTAAAGTCCAGCATCATCTTCTACTACACCATTGATCAGTAATGCAAGCTCTGTCTTATCAGTACTTCGTATAAGAATAAATCTGTAAAATTTACAAGATGTATCATCCAATTGTATAATCACCATTTAGCAAAACCTGTAATTGGTAACTGACATTGATGGAGAAAAAAACATTAAACAATAATTGTTGTAGATATTGTAGGAAGAAAATGAGGCTTTTGACAGCCTTAACGTCTGGTATATTTCTATTTTTGTGAATTAAAGCAATTTCAAAAAATTATTAGCTTGATCCATATCCCATATTTAGAGGAAACCAGATGTGTACAGTGTTCATGTTTATTTCAAGGGCAAGTTCTAACCTCTGAACTTTTGACCTTTCAGATATTTCACCTTATGAAATAAGATGTGTTTGAAAATATATAATTTAAGTTGAGGCTAGATGCACATACATTTAGGAATATCTTGGTGTTGACAATGTGGATTATTTTTATTACTTTCAGGGTTCACTCAATACCGGAGATTTTAATTCGACATGCCACCCTAAAAACCAAATGGCAGAAAATCTAGACAATTCTGTTCATTTTGAGGCGCATGACATGTACGAAAAAAAGGTATATAAATGAGTAAATAACTGAAAATGTTTCTATTAATTGGAGCCCATGGAAAATCAGTTTGTGTTCTTTGTCAAACTAAAGTTAAATTGACCAATAACAAAAGTGTCTACAGACGATGACATCGACAACAGCGCCATGATTATAGGAACCTCAAATTCTTTGCAGTGATGTAAAGAAAGACTTGCCAAACAGGAACTGCTTTATAACGTAACCTTGAAATCTCTATACACTAATTTTAGATGGACTATAATACATATAGTTTCCAAATGACATGATACATGTATTAGCATGTTAAACACACCTTTTATTTCAAATGGCATGTACATGTACACACTTTTTAGAACTCAACACACTGTTACACACTCTATCGTTGCTTATGTTTTTGGTTATTGGCAGTATCACAATTCTTTCTATTCTCTGGACTTAAATTTTCATGACAGTACATTAAATAACAAATGCATTGAAGCAGTGATTACTATCACATTCTGACATCTTTTTTAACAAGATGTGTTTTGTGAAACACTTATGCCCCCGAGTAGAAGTAAAGAAGAAACATTTAGCAACTTTGAACAATGAATGTCCTTCTGACAAAATAATTTGTAGAAATAAATTCTGATATCAACTGAAAAGTTTAATCACATCAAATGATGATTGCAATTGGATGCAAACACAGAAGTCACCCAAATGAACCCCCCCCCCCCCAATCATTATCCAAGCATTATTAAGAAAACAATTTTCACCCCCCCCTTTTTTTGGAACATTTATAGTCAACTCATTGTGTTCTGTCTATCAGTGTTATCAGTACTTTGATTACACCAGGGATCATAAATACTGGTTCCCCAAAAGTGGAGAAATACACAGAAGAGAAGAAGTGAAATAATAGATATTTCTAGTAACATCCCTCATCATTGATATATATAATACAAATACCTGTAAAACGAAAGTAAAAAATAGAGCAGTGCTCAAGGTCCCCCGCCTTAGAGTTGTATGTTAGATGAATGGAGTTTTTTTTTACCTGTTGCCAGCTTTGAGTGCAATATCCTCAAAAACTGAAAGATACAACAAAAATTTGTTGGCATTTGACCCCTTTTTACGTGGGAAACGGTACAAGATGGGAAAAAATGTGCAGGGGAGTGTTTTATTGCATTTTTTACAAGAAAGCATTTGCAAAAAACCCCATCAAAATCCAATGAAAAAAAAAACATTTTTTTTTTGCCACCTCCCCCCGACCCCAATTATCTTGAAAACGGTAAGAGATACCAGAAATCTGTTGGCATGTAGATGAAAGCATTCATTGAGAGGAATCTAATGGAAAAAATCCCATCGAAATCGGATAAAAAATTAAAATTTCCCACACGGACCAAATTTTGGTGCAATAAATTCTATTTTTAGAAATTGTGACCTTGACCTTTGACCTACTGACCCCAAAATCAATAGGGTTCTTGCCCTTCCCTATTCCTTCCATCTGTATAAGTTTTGTTTCAAGCGGGCAAGGGATACTCAAGTTATCATCCGGAAACGACATCCGGAATGACGGAATGACGGAAAGGTGAATTCTATAGTCCCCCGCTTTCGCGAAAGGCGGGGGACAATAAACAAAGAAAATATGCTGAATGATTTAAAAAATCTTTTTTTACAAAAAAATTCTATAGATATCAAGAATCAAGAAACATTTCATCATAAATGAGTTTAATTTCTATATACTGTACAGCTCACACAGATGAACTCAAAGTCCTTGTTTTTGGGTGGATTTTCGCGACGTGGACTGATTATCTGTTTCCATGTAGCAGGGTGGACGATCGTGGATGTCCACCTTAATTTACGTGACCCAACGTGGACAAATTTTTGAAAACGGAATCCTCGTGGAACCATCGCGGCCACGCAGAGAAATTAATTATAACATGTACATATGTTTGATTTTGTCGCAAACATGCAAAGCGAGGAATATTTACATCTTTCTTCAATCGTATCCTGGGATTATAAACATTTCATTACTTGTCCCAATCGTATCGTAGTTCATGAACGTAATCCAAATAAATAAATAAAACATTCAACATTCCTAGATGTGTATTTGTTATCAAAAGCATGCTTCAATTGTTGATCGAGCGTCTCTACCTAATGTGTATTCATATTACCTGCGATATTTCTTTTTTTCATTGGTCGGTTTTTAGTTCTATTTTTAGAAAATTACATATGCGTATCTATTATGTATATAATCTAATGGCTTCCGATAGCACTCCTGCTTTATGTGCTATATCCAGGCTTTATTTTAAATTTTAAGCTATTTATGATAAAGATTTGATAGAAAACGACTTTTGACAGAATATTTTGCTAAAAGTTTTATAGCTGAGACCTGACAAGTGAATTACGCAACTATAAGACACTGATGGATTCTTTCTGTTGACATTGAATATTTTATTTTCACATGTTTATTTTATTTTCCATCCATGCAAATTTCGGCTTGAAAATATTTGAAAGAACATTAATTTGACAAGAAATACATGGCTTTTTTCATGACGAGACAAGCAAAGTATTTGAGGCTTGCAATTATCGTAATTCTAAAATAACTATGACTATCGCATGGGAAAACTTGTTGCAAAGAAAATTCTATTTTAACTTCAACTTGCCAATTTTCTCATTATAATAATTTGGGGGAAAATGATCATTTGTTGACATTAAGCTCATTCATTTCTGGTTATGATTTCTAAATGTTGACCCGCGATGATTCCGCATTCAACACGATGTCACGAGGGGTCCACACAGGTAATTATTTTGTCCACGTTCTCAATTTAGTTGTCCATGTTCAAGATCACGGTGGAATTCCACATTTGGCAAAATTTGTCCGTAATGACAACAAAGATTTTGCGTTTTCCATGTGAGCTTTACAGTATATAAAATAAAACAAAATATAATTTTATTTTTCTGGTGAAATTTTACCGGACAGTCACATGCCAAGGTCAAGGTCACCAGGTCAAATATTTTGGTATCAACTGAAAGGTCTCTCCACAAGGAATAAACATGCAAAGTATGAAAGAACTATCACTTACCATTCAAAAGATATGCTCAATGTTAAAGTTTTTATGCAGTTGTTCACAGACCAAGGTCAAGGTCACAGGCTCAACTATTCTGGTACCAATTAAAAGGTTTTGCCACAAGGAATGCACATGCAAAATATGAAAGCCATATCACTTACCATTCAAAAGATATACCCAATGTTAAAGTTTATTATTTTTTTCAAAAAGTCCATCACATGTCAAGATCAAGGTCACGAGGTCCAAAATTTTGGTATCATTTGAAAGGTCTTGCCATAAGGAATACACATGCAAAATATGAGAGCCCTATCACTTACCATTCAAAAGATGTACCCAATGTTAAAGTTTTTTTGTGGACAAATAGACAAACAGACAAACAAACAGACAGACAGACCAAAAACTATATGCCCCCTGAATCTTCGATTCAAGGGGGCATAAAAAGTGAAATTGTAATTAAGGTTTCAGCATGTTTTTTTTTTTTAATTCATTTTGGAAAATATGTGCAGTAGAAAGAGGTAACTTACAGAATGATACTTTTGTACATGCAAAAAAAGTCGTGGAATCGGAAATGTCGAGTTTAAATGGAATAAAGGTCATCAGGTCCTTACAATGTATTTTGCACCATTTGCAAGGTTCAGACCACATCACTCATTATTTTAATTGATATTTACACATGACTAGCCTTCGTGATTGCCATATTAGAATAAGTATTTTCTTACCTGCCTGAATTACCAATGACGTCTCCAGTTTTATCATACCATTTTAGTTGTGGATCTTGATTATTAGCTAATCCTGACTCTACCCTACAGTTTATACGAGATTGACTTCCTCCTACCAATTCTCTAGGATTTTCTCCTTCTATCACAACATTCTGAGCAACTGGAAAAAAAATAATTTTCAGATGACGATTTTTCTCTCAGCAAAGTCAAAGTATTTCAAACTGCAAAACTACAATGATTACTGCAGAGTTTGAAAAAGCAGCCAGCCTGCCTGTCTGAGGAGGCTTATTTTCAGCAGGGCAGGCTACTATTTTCAAAAATTTGTTTAGCTATAAAGCAAATATTTTAAGATATTGAATTCAGGGCTGGAAACATTTTGCAATGAGTTTCCTACCCTGTTGACTGATCAATAATTGTGGAATGTATACTTGGCAATGTAACAATTATCAAAGACCAGAACAACAAGATGTGTTTAGTGAAACACTTATGCCCCCGAGTAGAAGTAAAGAAGAAACATTTAGCAACTTTGAACAATGAATGTCCTTCTGACAAAATAATTTGTAGAAATAAATTCTGGTATCGACTGAAAAGTTTAATCATATCAAATGATGATTGCAATTGGATGGAAACACAGAAGTCACCCAAATGAACCCCTCCAATCATTATCCAAGCATTATTAAGGAAACAATTTTCACCCCCCCCCCTTTTTGGAACATTTATAGTCAACTCATTGTGTTCTGTCTATCAGTGTTATCAGTACTTTGATTACACCAGGGATCATCAATACTGGTTCCCCCAAAGTAGAGGAATACACAGAAGAGAAGAAATGAAATCATAGATATTTTTAGTAACATTCCTCATCATTGATATATATAATACTTACACTATATAAATATAACTAATCCGAGTTTCTGATTATTGCAAAATATTCAACGAATGATCGAATAACACAGTAATTCACGAATGCACGCAGTGCATGAGTGAATTACAGCGTTTTTCGATCATGAGTTGAATATTTTCGATAATCAGAATCTAGGATTAGTTATTGTTTTTATTATACAGATCTTCTTCTCTTAAATTTAGTGGTTTATTTTGAGATTCATTGCATGAACGTAACGTTTTCGATGTTAATCCGCTGAGACGTTTACTTAACAACAACTTTGACAACGTCTATTGTGACGTCACTTCCTAGAGTGAAATTATGGAAAATAATTTCACAGTTAATTATCACTTTTAATTCACTGAGAAATTTCAATCTTTTACCGCAACCTATATATGATTATATAAATACAATGTACCTGTAAAACGAAAGTGAATAAATGAGTAAAAAATGTGCTGAATGATTTGAAAAAACCTTTTTACAAAAAAAATTCTACAGATATCAAGCACATTTCATCATAAATGAGTTTAATTTCAATATATATAAAATTAAACAAAATATAATTTTATTTTTCTGGTGAAATTTTACCGGACAGTCACATGCCAAGGTCAAGGTCACAAGGTCAAATATTCTGGTACCAACTGAAAGGTCTCTCCACAAGGAATACACAAGCAAACTATGAAAGCCCTATCATTTACCATTCAAAAGATATGCTCAATGTTAAAGTTTTTATGCAGTTGTTCACAGGCCAAGGTCAAGGTCAACTATTCCAGTACCAATTGAAAGGTCTTGCCACAAGGAATGCACATGCAAAATATGAAAGCCATATCACTTACCATTCAAAAGATATACCCAATGTTAAAGTTTATTATTTTTTTCAAAAAGTCCATCACATGTCAAGGTCAAGGTCACGAGGTCCAAACTTTTGGTATCGTTTGAAAGGTCTTGCTACAAGGAATACACATGCAAAATATGAGAGCCCTATCACTTACCATTCAAAAAATATACCCAATGTTAAAGTATTTTGTGGACAAACAGACAAACAGACCAAAAACTATATGCCCCCCGAATCTTAGATTCATGGGGCATAAAAATATTAATAAGCAATTAATTTAGGGTATGGAATTCAACTGATTATGTATATATATAGACAGTGGAACCTCCGGAAACCGGCCTCTGTCTGGACCGAAGAAATTGGCCGGTTTTAAGGGGTTCCGGTTTTCCGAGGTTCCGAAATCCGTTCTTTTAGATAAGATCACAAATACTGGAAGTGCAACATATATGATCTGTTGGGTCAGTTTAGGTTGTAAGTTAACTATTTCAGTATATTTTCCAGCATTCTTGTCAATTTCCATCAATATTGCCAGTAATCTGTTCAAATACAGTAATTTATCAATAAAGATGGCAAGATATGTGACATGTTGAATAAATTTGCTCGATTTTATTGTCTGTGAATAAAAGTTGTTCGGTTTTCTGAGTTGTATTTTAGAAGAAAATATACATTTGGGACCGATCTATATGGTCGGAATTGGGAGGGGCCGGTTTTCAAAGGAAATTCTAACTTATTTATATAGTTACAAATTCCGGACCGAAACATATTGTTCGGTTTATAGAGGGTTCCGGTTTTTACAGGGGCCAGTTTCCGGGAGTTCCACTGTATGTATATATATATATATATATATA
>MJUU01011978.1:81241-91284 GCA_002080025.1 Modiolus philippinarum | reverse complement strand
AGTCAAAGTCCAATTATCTCCCCTTCCTGGTTTTGAACAATAATTATATTTCTTCATGCACATCTCCATATAGTATCCTTCCTTTGTGTAAAGTTTCATCAAAATCCTTTAAGTGGTTTAAGAGGAGTAATTATATTTCTTCATGCACATCTCCATATAGTGTCCTTCCTTTGTGTAAAGTTTCATCAAAATCCTTCAAGTGGTTTAAGAGGAGTTGCGCTTACGAGAAGTGTGGACAGACGGACAGACGGACAGACGGACAGACGGACGGACAGACAGACAGGGTGATTCCTATATACCCCCCCCAAACTTTGTTTGTGGGGGGTATAATTATTTTATGAACAGATTTAATAGAACGAGAAATGTAAAATATGATGCAAAAAACGCGATTAAAAAATATGAAGGTTTACACACTTAATTAGTACTAAGAAGATTCTATTTTTACCTGGCAACGAGTGCTTCCGATCTTAATTACGATAATCTGCGGAGATAACCATAAATAGTGTGTGACGTCACTCCATGTACGATTTCTGATAAACAGAGAAACGTGAAAGTAAAATAGATTTAATTTGACGAGAATAAATTGAAGCTTACGACCGACAGACACCGTTACGGCTCAAAGAGTCGGAAGAAATTGGATTTTCAGTTTCAATATTTCATGTAGTTCTTTGCCATTTGAACACGAGGGTGGCGACGAGAAGAAAAATTCGGCATTATCAGACGAGGAAGGGAATAATCCCGGTGGTTGTGGGGGTCCTTTTCAGTTTTGAACTATGTCGATCATCGTGTTCACTTTCAGAAGAAAGGAAGTTTTGAAAGAAATTAGACGTCATGATACTAGTTACATTGTGGGAAACAAAAACTCTGTTCCCCCCCCCCATCCTCTGTGTCTTACATCAAGTACAATTAACGTATGAACTGGATATCATCAACGCATATAATATTTTTTAAATAGATTCTAGATTTGTGTCATATTTCTAATCTATCAAATACAAATGAATTGGAACTAAATCATATTTACTATACTCCTGTTAGACTTTTCAAAAAGCTCTTTTATGGGTGTCTTATTTGTTTTAGGTCCATACTGATTATACACACTTATATTTTAATGCATATTATTCTATAGCTTTATAGGTCCTTTTTATATTTTTCTGAATTGGTCATTGGTTCGCAGCTATAAAAAAATCAGCACAAGGACCATATATACAGTTCCGCAGCTATTTATTCTGGTACATATTTCTAATGTTTCCGATTTCCAAAACTTTCTGTATTCACTACCTTTTCCAGTACCACAATTTAGCACCGCTTACAGAAGTTATTCCACCTAATCTGATTATTCTTTGATAATGAAACAGCAACGCAATTTACTCTATAAAATTTGAAAGGAATTTGTACAGTTGTATTTTTTTAATGAATTAACCTGCCATTTTAAGAATAGTCTGATGGTACTGTATAAAGGACTTTTTTCGCCGATATTTCTCCATCTTTTGCAGTTTTCACTGTGACAGGATTGAAAACAATTGACAGTCTTAATTTTGTAATCCAAATACTACTGTTTTCATTCATTTTCATAAAAATAATATTCCAAATAACCCGCAAAACTATCCATATTGTTGAATATGAAATCTGATCACACGTCGGTATAATGGATTGATCAGACAAATTTTATATTAAATCAATTAAGCATTTTTGTTACTGGCAACCTGGACATGATATANGGGGGGGGGGGGGGGGGGGGGGGGTGGTCACTTCATATATTTTTTTTTGGTAGGGGTGAGCTTCCGGCACATCAGGACCCCCACCCTTATCATATATTAAGAATCTCAAAAATGGTGACCTTATCCCATATTTTAAGTAGAAAGTAAACCTAATCACATAATATGCATTGTCATATTGTGATTAGGTTATGTGACATTATATTAGGATGAAACAGATAAACTGAACAACACATCCTTAATTTCAATCAAAAAATAGAGAAATGACATCTTTTCAATCTAGATGGCAGAATATCTGATGCAGATGTGACGTGTTAACATTAACACTTAATCCCATCTGAAATTTCCTGTCCTTATCACATATATTTTCATCACACTTTGATACCCTTTTCATATAATAGGAAGCAAAAAAAAGGTACCTATTCCAGCGGCTCATCCCTATCTTATCATATATCTGAAGTGACCCCCCCTTCGAGAATCTACTCATACCTGTATCTATATTGTTTTTCGTTGTAACATAACTTTTTAAATTTCTTTTTCCACATTCACTGCACTGACATCTCAATTAGGACATATCCCTATTTGGTTTTTTTATCAGATTCACGAAAAATCTCGATGTTTTTATTTGATCTATTTACATCGAAGAATTTCGGGTGGAAATGGCCTTATATATATGCAGAATCTATGATTTACAGTCACTTTGGTATTTTGTTATTTCATTAATGACCATTAGACTAGTTTTGAGCTTTCTTACATGTAAATAAATTCGAAGGAAAGTATATGTGCACCATTTAAAAGCATTTTATAGAGAACGGGGGGTCGCATCATGGACACCCCTGATCTGTTATTTCTACAGTCCTCCGAGAGCAATGATCTCTGTTTAGGTTTTCATTTTGTAAACCATAATACATCACTGCAAGCAATATGTTTGTCCATTCTCATTCACACAAAATTGTTCCATTGTTTACAAAGTGAAGGTCGTTCTAGGCTAGAGAAAGTATGCACATGCAGAAATCCATCTACCTTTTTATTCCCACATCGTGCAGCTAAGAATCTTATGAAATTCCTTGGCTTCTTTCCCCTCTACCTCCCTCCACGCCGCATTATGTTTGTTTAATTACTTTAATTAACAAAATCGTCAAAAATGTCGTTGATTTATCCCGTGTTTATCTCGTGTTAACAAACATGTGTACAAGGAGTGACGTCACACGCCGAAACTGTCCGAATGTATACGATCGATAACTCAACTCAGGTGTGCATTTCACACCTGTACTGATATCTCGCTAACCACAATGAATTTTTTAATCGGACTTTTTGCAATGAATTTATGAATATTTCTTGAAAATAATGAAGAAAAGTATAAATTTTTGAAAATTATGCTGGTATGGCCCTTTAATTTCATTTCAAGTTAATTTCATCAACTGCTCACTAAAGGCTTTATTTACAAATATTTTTAATAATAAGCAGTCTATGAAGCTGATAATCTACTTCAACATACATGTACATGTCAACAGAATTCATAGTAATTCACCACTAACCTCCCAGTAATATACACAATATGTTTATATAGGCAAATCATTATAACATCAAATAAAGTATTTTTGCAAAAAAATTGCAGAAATTTGCACAAAAACACTGTTTTTGCTCTAAATTATGGAAGAAATAATTTTTTTAATGAAGTGATAGTAGGGAATTTCTCTAAAGCTTACAAGAAAAAAGTTAACTAAAGAAGATTTGAACACAGAATTTAAAGGGAAATAACCCACAACCATATGGCATTGGGAAAAAAAAGTGAAAAACGGCCAATAAATCATACACAGGCCTTTGGATTTTCTTCAAAATTTCAGAGTATGTAGATCTTGATATGCTGAACATTTTTTTAATTTACACTTCACCTCTATCTGTTACAGTTTTTGAAATAAAAAAATAAAAAATGCACAAATTTTGAAAAATTTACGGAAAAAGGGCTATAACTCTCAGACAGGTTTTCCAATTTTCTTCAAAATTGCAGAGCAGATAGATCTCGGCATTCTGAACAATTTTATCCCATGTCAGATTTTTGATATCTGCATCGGTTTTTGAGTTATTGGCTAAAAACTGCAATTTACCCCTAGGTTCTATTTTTAGCACCAGCGGCCATGTTTTTCATCAGATCATAATAAAATGAGGATCGTTTGTACAGGACATGTCATAGATGATTACTATAAAGTTTCAAACCAATCCCTCCAGTAGTTTCAGAGGAGAAGATTTTTGAAAGTGAGCTAACAACGGACGGACAGAGGATGACGGACGCAAAGTGATGGCAAAAGCTCACCCTGGCATAGCCAGGTGAGCTAATAAGAATGAATAAACCATGTGATGATGATGAACCAATCAAATTTGTTGTTTCCCAAACTTTTTTGCCTCTAAAAATAGTTCAAACAGGAGATGCAGAAAGAGCAAGCCCATGATGTTCTTTGCAAAATCGTTCATAACTGGCTGAATGTGTTACAATTTATAAAGATTTTTAGTGAATTTTTCATCATGGAAAATTTTTTATCTATTCTAGTCAGTAAAAGTAAGTTTATTTACTGTTTTCTTTGTTTTTTGTAAAAAGTGGGGATGAGTGAAAGTTGTTATTAAGCATTTCTCCTAATTTGATTCAAAGCAAACTTTCAGTATATCTTTATTATATTAAAAAAGTGGTTAGCCTTATACATAAAATTTTGTATTTACAGCATTTAGAGATTTACTGAGCTGAAACGGCTCAATTATAAAAATGTGCGATTCCATCAAAACTGCTCTTCAGATTCAACCTTAACTTTAAGAACACTCTGTTCAAATGATAAAGTTGGGCACCTTACACTTGAAATTTTGATTTCAAATATTTCAGAGGTTTACCAGGCTAAAAAGTGCTCATTTATCAATATGCAACTCTGCCATAAATATAAGTCTGGTTCCACTGAATAAGCTTTATGTCGCATGATTAAGTTGTGTATAATTAATTACCTTATACTTGAAATTTTAATGAGTTTGAGGTTTACTGTACCATAAAAAGCTCAATTGTAACCATTAATTTCTTTAAATTTGAAAATTGCAATTATTTTATCAACTTTTTAGGATATTATCATCAAGTTGTTCAAGTTAATACCTAGAATTTTTAGAGGATTCACCTTGGGAAAAATTACGTTCATTTGTAAAACTAATATTCTGTTTTTTTTCTTCAAAATTGTAAATCTTAAATTCCAATAAAAAATTCAGGTAATCGTTTTAATTATGATGAAGTTGTGCATCTCATAATTATCAGAAATGCTTATTTTACTGATTTTAGAGGTATCATTTAGAAAAATAAGAGTTGTCAGAAGACAACATAGCTCGCCGGGGATTCCAGTAACCTCAATGCACAATAAATTCGAAGTAATAGAAAGCTTTCTTCACAAGAAAGTCACATATCAAATATAAACATCCTATCACTAAACAACTTAATTCTAGAAGCAAAGTTAAAGTCTTTAAAAAATACCCTCAGGGCACGGTCAAGGTCAAAATGTCTACAAATATGGTACCATTAGAAAGCTCTCATCAAAAGAATGTCACATACCAAATATGAAGACCCCACCACTAAACAACTTAATTCTAGAAGCAAAGTAAAAGTTTTTAAAAAATTGCCCTCAGGGCAAGGTCAAGGTCAAAATGTCTACAAATATGGTACCACTAGAAAGCTATCACCATAAGGAAGTTACATACCAAATATAAACACCCTACCACTAAAGGCATACCTTCTAGAGGCAAGGTAAAAAGTTTTTTACAAATTGCCCTCAGGGCAAAGTCAAGGTTAAAATGTCTACAAGTATGGTATCAGAAGAAAGCTCTCATCATAAGGAAGTCACATACTAAATATGAACATCCTACAACTAAAAGCCTACCTTCTAGAGGCAAGGTTAAAGTTTTTTAAAAATTGCCCTCATGGCAAGGTCAAGGTCAAAATGTCTACAAATATGGTACCACTAAAAAGCACTTATCGTAAGGAAGTTACATACCAAATATAAACACCCTACCACTAAAAGCCTACCTTCTAGAGGCAAGGTTAAAGTTTTTTTTAAAAATTGCCCTCAGGGCAAGGTCAAGGTCAAAATGTCTACAAGTATAGTACCAGAAGAAAGCTCTCATCACAAGGAAGTCACATACCAAATATCAACATCCTAACTATTCAGATCTCAATTCCACAAGCCAGGTTAAAGTTTTGCTGACGCCGACGCCGACGACGCCGACACCGGAGGTATGACAATAGCTCTCCGGACATTCGTCCCAGCAAGCTAAAAAGAAAGTTTCAGACAAAACATTTATCAAAATTTTCTTTCAAAGCATCCTAAAGCATGAAAAGGGACTCTGTTATTTATACAATATTTATACAAAATAATTTCGTTAAAGACAGAAAGACGACCAAAATATAACCCTTCCCTTCAGTATGTCATACCGATACCATCCAATATATTGACAGTTAATTATTCCTACCAAGGTATGCCAGTTTGCCTGCCAAAGGTCAGTTGTTCTCTCTGGGCACTCGGGTTTCCTCCATCATTTAAACTGACTGTCATGAAATAGTTGAATTAATGCTAAAAGTGATGTTAAAACCAAAATCAATCAATCAATCAATCAATTCTTTGTCAGAAGTCCAGCCAAATTTATTCATATTTATTCCAAGAATTCCTTGAATCTGTATGTATTTTATCGTAAAATATGGATAAAATTCATGCTTTAATATTCAGTTGTCATATTCTTGACCCATCGTTAATTTAATAGTATAAATATCTAAAACTTATCATATTTATACTAGATGTATAGCGTTTGATTCCTGAATATTCCTGAATATTCATGAATTATATTCATGGATATTCATGAATAATTCATGTTCATAGAAGAGAGCTCATTGCTTAATGTAAAATACATTAAAATATTCAAGCTACATGTAATATTATCACTAGAAACACAAAATCTGTAATTTTACTGGTAAAATATCTAATTTTATAGGAAAATCTCTAATAATTAGATATTTTACCTCTAAAATTAGATATTTCCTGTAAAATTAGATATTGAAGCAATTAAATTAGATATTGAAGCTGTTAAATTAGATATTGAAGCTGTTAAATTAGATACGTATACTGATACTGTTAAGTTAGATATTGAAGCTGTTAAATTTGATATGATGCTGTTAAATTAGATATTGAAGCTGTTAAATTAGGGATGTTTCTATTGAATTAGAGATGTTCCCGTTAAATTACCGGTAGAGACTTTCCTGTTGAACTAGAGATTTTGCTGTTAAATTAGAGATTTTGCCTGTATAATTAGAGATTTTGTTTTTCTAGTGTATGCAGATCTGTACCCCCAAATTCTAGTAAATTCATGTTAAGGATTATTCATGTTTATTCATTGTGCCATTTAACATTCCTGAATATTCCTGAATATTCATGAATATGATCCTCGAACATTCATGAATATTCATGAATAATTCATGTTCACGAAAGCAGGGCTTTTGGTGTATAACCCTCCTAATCTTGATTACAAAATAACTAGATTTGGCATTAAAACTTCTTAAATAGACCAAAAACTCCTCTTTCTCAAATTATTCTGATAACCCTTGATTACAAACCATATACAGACAAATAAAAGTATCTCTTGTCTATCTGGAGTAACTTAATATTTCTATAAACAGGACATAAACAGGCTTTGCTTAAAAGTGCAATTTTAAAAACTGGAAAAACTTTTCATACAAATTATCCTTGGTACACAAAGTGGTGCCGTTTGGTAATCGGAATTTGACATTACGCGCAAAAGTGCCCTTTGCTTTTTCAAAATTGATCCAACGTGTAAAAGTGCCCTTCTCATGCGCCCCTCTATTTTCATTTTCTAGCTGGAACACTGAATATAAATCCTCAAAAAATAAACAGAATGATGTATTCCACTAAAAGTGTCTGAAATGCATCCCTTAACATAGCATGACTATATACAAAGCTTGGGATGAAATTTTATGTCTGTACATGTATCATTTACCATTGCAGAATAAACAGCTGGGCCAAGTCGCATGATACGCCCGTCGTCATCCTTCAAAACTTCAAGTGATTTAGGTAAGGGGTTCTCAATTCAGAATCACCTATAACTGCCTAATTGAGCTTGATATCTCTTTAAGAAATTAATCTGCAAAGTTTAAAGTGAGCTGATCAATTTTGTACTTATCAGTTAGAGCGCAAGATGTAAAAAATTGCCTTAAAATTGACAAATACCCATAACTCTTGCAAGAAAAATCGAAATTTCACGAAAAAGAATACAGATTGTGAGGTCATCACCTCCAATACCTCTTGAAAGTTTGAAGTGAATTGGCCAAAGGGTTGTCAAGTTAGAGCACAACATGTAAAAAATTGCCTTAAAATTTACGAATAAAGTCCCATAACTCTTGCAAGAAAAATCGAAATTTCACGAAATTAAATACAGATCGTGAGGCCATCATACCAAATACCTCTACAAAGTTTGAGTTGGCCAAAGGGTTGTCAAGTTAGAGTGCGACATGTAAAAAAAATGGCTTAAAACTGATGAATAAAATCCCATAACTCTTGCAAGAAAAATTGAAATTTCATGAAAAAGTAAACAAATCGTGAGGCAATCATACCAAATACCTCTACAAAGTTTGAAGTGAATTGGCCAAAGGGTTGTCAAGTTAAAGTGTGACATATGAAATGGACGGACAGACGGGCAGACAGACGGACAATCGGAAATTGGTATACCTAATACGTCCGTCATTAGATGGGCGTATAAAAATAGTAATGGTGCATTACATGATACCCTGCAACCTTCACAAATTTCCAAATTAAAAGGGGCATAACTCAAGAACTATGTGTACCGCTGAACCAAAAAATACACTTGGCCTGTGTTTTGTGGTAAACAATTTACTAAGTACATACCAAGTTTGAAGACAGTACTGGTCTCTACCAGTTATTGCCATTTTGCATTTGATCTTCTTAAACTCGGACTAAACTTTTTATGCGTTATATTGTAAAAATTTACCAAGTAATACGTTATCCAGTCGTGTTCATTTTCAGTTTCATTGCACATGCACAGTAATAATAGTAATTTTAAAAAGTGTCGGTTTTCTGGACAAATTTTGCTGATGTGTATACCAGTTATCGCCATCTTTCAAAATATACATCTTTTTTTCAAGCTGTTAAATATACACCTTAATCCACTGAAGTACTCCAAAAAGGGATGAACTTAAGGGGAATAAAGAATGAAAGGTCAGCCGATGCAATTTTCAAACTGAAAGTAGTGCGATTTTTATCAATGCAGAATTTGCTCAATTTTTTTCACGAGACAAGAAAATAGAAGACCTTTACAGCCCCAATTGATCTTGATTTGACTATCTGAAGAGCAAGCAACATATAGTTAGAATTTATTCCTGGCAGAAAATATAGCTGACACCCCAAAGTTCTCATTTGCAACATTACATAAGAAAAATCTATTTTTAGCTAATTATCATACATAACCCCACCAATATTTCAAAAGGGGCTCCCAAGGGATTTTATCTCAGATTTCACTGTTTTTAAAGATAAAAACAAATTTCTTCAAGGAATGTATTTTTAGGATAATGTTGCCACTTGTAACAAAAGCCAAGCACGATCTCGAAGCATGTGAAAATTGGCGATAATTGGTACATGGTGATAACTGGTACTCAACCAGTGCATTATTTCATTCACAATTTATTAGTAAAAAAAAACAAAAATTTGCAAAATTTCAAAGTTTCAAGGAGCAGAACCCCTTGTTAATCTGAACCCAAAATCTCACTTGACCTGAGTTTTGTGCAGACTTGCCTACCCCTCTTGGTCAAAAATAGTAAGTTACTTGATAAAAAATCGTAATCTGAGATGAAAAATAGTAAGGCACATTTTAATGTAAATAAAGGGCTACGCCGAGCGCAGCATGATACGACCGCAGCATGTCGACCACTGAAATTTCAACAAAGGTAGTTTATAGTGAATGTGGACACAGTAAAGAGCTTGACACAATAATTAGATGGACACATAAAGAAGCTAGACACAGTTATTAGCTAGAAACAAAATAGGGAAAAAACCCTTTTGATTACTTACTGATAAAAAACCGTAAGAGCTATGCAAAATATGTACTATCAACTAAAACTTTACATCCACAGAAATTCAAAAGAAATATCCATCGAAATCTGATGAAAAATAAAGATATGACACATTTAGAACAAGAGTGGACCCTAATAGATGTCTCGCCCGTCCCTGCTTGTCACTAAAACAGTCATGCACTACTCAAGAGCAACCTACAAGCCAAATATTATTA
>MJUU01011978.1:61510-71844 GCA_002080025.1 Modiolus philippinarum | reverse complement strand
TACCAATGTATCGGTAAACAGGAAGTAGTAGCGCAACCAACCTGAAAATAGCTTACACAGTACAACTCATTATCATGAAGCTCCAGACCAAATATGAAATCATTTCCACTTTTGGAAGAAGAGAAAACTTTGACGAAAAATTTTCATTAGTAGTGGTATATGAAACTAAGTATTAATGTATCGGCAAACAGGAAGTAGTAGCCCCACAAACATGAAAATATCTGACACTGTACAACTCATTATTTGGAAGCCTAATGCTAAATATCAAATCATTCCCACCTGTAGAAGCCGAGAAAACTTTGACAGTAAAAGTGTTACGGACGGACACCACCATCACTATATACCCTCCGCTTTTACAAAGCGGGGGTATAATCAAGTGCCTAGGACTACTGGTAAAGGCTGTACAAACTGCTTGCTAAAAACTTAATGTGATCATTCATGCGTGACTAAGGGGCCAGGGACATTATCCAGGCTTGAAATTCGACATGTACTCCCCAAGACGCAACTGCATGTCAAATATCAAGTGCCTAGGACTACTGGTATAGGCTGTACAAACAGCTTGCTAAAAACTTAATGTGATCGTTCATGCATGACTAAGGGGCAAGGGCAACAATCTAAGTAGGGATTTGATTTGTACCCATAATAATGCAACTGCACATCAAATACTATGGACCTACAACTACATTTGTAACATAAGCTTGTTAATTCACAATAGTTTGCAATTGCTGACGTCGCCGCCGCCAGAAACGCTATCCCTAAGTCTCGCTTCCGTGACTTTTTCGTCGCGGGCGAGACAAAAACCAAGGAATGAATGATACATGTAGTTGCAAAACTACATCATCGTCATATGGGATTTAGAAATTCAAATATCATATGTGCTTTTAAGTTCAAACACATCTTGTAAATTTTTTAATATGGTATATCCATTATTTATCTATTGTGGGAGGGGTAATATATTTAGTTTAAATACAATTTGTGGATATGCAATTACATCATTATATATATTGATAACCTACTGAACTTCGCATTGTTTATCCATTCCTTACATACATTATAGCAACATAAAATTTATATAGAAATAATATAGGCAATGTACCATGAAATTACTTAATTTGTCACTTCCTTTCCCAAACCCAACTTCTGGTTTCATTAATGTAAAGGAGGAGATCCCCTCAACAGCAACATGGAGTTTGATACCAAGTATCCAAAAATTTCAAAATTTCCATAATGAACATGACAATACAACTGAAGCTAAGTGAAACGGTCAATTATAGCTAGCATCAACAAAACTGGGTATTTGGGGGTGGTTTTGGGAGGGGGTGGGGCAGATGGCCAATTAATAGGCTAATACTAAACTGTCTAGTATACAGAGCCAAATGAATATATACATGTATATAGTAGTACATGTACTATCTGTCAGCTGTTTGATCAGATCTAAATACTTTCAAGTCCATATTTTACATGGCAGATAACTTTGACAATACATACAGGACAGAAGTATATTTAAGATAATGTTAAGATACAAGATGTCCCTAACCATCTGCTATATTAATCCAACAGATAGCAAAGTAAATAATGGAGAGCATCTTTTAATTTTATCAAAATTAACATAAAATTGTTAATAATTCTGAAATGACAGTTACATTTTTTTTCTGAATACTAAATGATTTTCAATTGCTGCGCTTACCAGTATAATGAGGGAGCAGGAGGGGTTTCATCCTGAAGTCCCCACTTTATTTTCACTACATATATGCATCAGGAACTACATGGACATGTACAAAGGAACTTAAAAAACTGATAGAATCCTGATTCCAGATGTATTCTTTTCTCAAAATCCTGGGCTTAAATTATAGAAATCCTGAATTCCTGAGCTTAAATACTTCCAATCCCAGCATTCCAAAAAAGGTTCGGCACCCTCTATAATGCAGACAAGTGTAAGCAAATTACAGAATATCACTTGTTTTGACACCAAAAATTGAATTTTTTACTTTAAACTACAACAAAATTGAAACTAGAGCTGTAGACGAATGGCAACCAATTATATATACCCCCGCTTATTGAACCCTGAATGAATATGGTAAGAGCAGCTTTAAGTGTGTGTAGACATGGACACAGTACAAGTATGAACATGATGATATACCTCCCCGTTTTTTCCGGAAAACATACAAATTTGAATTATCTCCCTTTAAAAATTTCGATCAGCAATCATCCATGTGGCACTGGCGAGTCCTTAAATCATTTCTATTGATGGTAAGCAACTTTCCAGTAAAGTTTCATCCAGTTTGAGACACTTTAAATTTTCCTGCCTTTTTTCAGTTTCCATGGCAACGGCAGCAATTTTGAAAATTCCAATTGTTGTGTGTGTGTACATTTACTTATTATTAGTTAGATTCCTTTTATATTGTTGAAATTTGCTTCCAAAGTTTCTGAAAAACATCAATAGTTGAGTTTTTATTTGTACGAATGAACGGACGGACAAACAGACAGACAAGGGTAAAACAATACGCATCTGACTTTCAGTCAAGGGAGCATAAAAAAAATTTTACAACTCAAGTCATAATTGCCCTTAGATGGTCCCTCCTGTTAAAGGAATCTAGCAGGTCAGTACCTCATGCAAGTATATAGCCAGCCATGAACTTTAAGTTAAACATTTGACCAAATGAAAATCTTCTTTCCAGAAACTTTTTGTCCAATAACAGCTAAACTAACGGTAAACTAACAGCTAACAGTAGTCACAATTGTCCTAAGATTCCCCCCTGGGAAAAAAGTATCAGGCAGGTCTGTACTTCTTCCAAGATGGCTGCTGGCTGGGAACATAAATAAAACCTATAGGAGTTTCCGCCGTGACGTCACAAGCTTCAAAAATTACCTTTGGTTGGCAAGAAATCATAGTCACTTATTATGGTAATAAAAATGTTATTTCCAATTAACTGGTAAGAATTTGTTATTTAAGATAATTGGATAATTCTTTTTAATCTCAATTATGGAGTGTTTACACTTTTACAGGATGTAAAAACTTTCAGCTTTTTATTTTTAATATATATAGAATTAGCATATTTTGCAAACCATATAATTTTTCGAAACTTTCATATTTTTGAAATTCACATGACAAAATATTTGTCTACCTTTATTAAAAAGTAAATCAGTAGAAAAAATATGAATATCTAAAAGTTTAACATGCATTTTACAGATCCAAAATCGTGCATATAATAAAAAAGTTATCAAAGTTTAAAAATTTTATCCCAATGCTATATAGTGATAATTCTTTGGCATTGCCAACCAAAAATGCTAATTTGCATATTTAAATTAGATTTTGTGACGTCACTAATTGGATCCGCGGAAACTCCTATAGAAAACATATTCCAAGATCTTCTTAGAGACCATGCCCATTAATGAACAAGTGTCAAATACTGTCATCCCCCAAACATCAAAAACAGGGAAGAAGAAGGTGTTTATCACATTGGACCCTGTTAGAATGCCATTCATATCTCTATGCTTGTTGAACAGGAAAAATATATATGTCACTTCTTTGATGTTGGAATTGATTTATATAATTTGAAATATAACAAAACCACTTCTTACACAATTTGCATTCATCAAATTCAGTAAAACACCTCTGCTAGTATTATTGATCCCTGGAGAACATATAATTTTCTATGCAACATCAAATCAATAATACATGCATTATAAGATTGAACTGATCTAGATAATGTACCCCAAACCTGGAGATTAATGTTCAAAATAAAAAAAAAATAAAGGGCTATGCCGAGCGCAGCATGATACGACCGCAGCATGCATGTCAACCACTGAAATTTGAACAAGTGTAATTGAAAGTGAGTGTGGACATACTAAAGAGCTTGACACAATAATTGCATGGACACAATAAGGAGATTGACCCATGGCCAGTAATTAGCTGGACACAAACTAGAGAAAATGAAAATTAGCCCCTATGACTCTTTATGATTCCTCTTTGACCCCTTATAGGGCGAAAAGGGTGGGAGCTACACCAAATCCATTGGACATACTACTGAAAGCTTATATCAAGTGGAATCCTAAGAAAAAAATCCCATCAAAATCCGACGAAAAATAAAAATTTCATGTAATCTGAAAGTTTCCAGTTTTGGCCCCTTTGACCCCTTATTGCTGGAAAACAGTAAGAGCTACGACAAATCCGTTGACATACTGCTGAAAGCTTATATCAAGAGGAATCTAAAGAAAAAATCCCATCAAAATCCGATGAAAAATAAAAATTTTAGGTAATCTGCAAATTAGCAATTTGGCCCCGTTTAGCCCCTCATAGCTAGGTAAGCAAACAAGTTACCAAAAATCGAAAAGCAGAGAGCTGTGTTAATTTTTCATAAGGAATCCATTGAAAAAACTGCATCAAAATCGGACAAAAAATTTAAAAAAAATTTTTTGGGGGATTCGCCCCTTTTGGGCCCATTTATCTCGGGAATGCTACATTCTTCTTGCAATCCGCTGCCATACTACTGATTGGAATTTCCTCAGGAGCACACTGAAAGAAACCCCATCAAAATCCGATTAAAAATAAAGATTCTACAGACAAATATGTGAAAATACCCAATTTAACCCTTTTTTGGCCCCTCTTTTAAAAACGGGTGGGGTTACAATGACCAAAACTAATGCAAGCCTTCCTTTTGTACCAAAGAACATTATGTTAAAATTTCATAATGATTGATTTACTGGAACAAAAGTTATTGACCAAAAACAAAAGTGTCTACAGACGACGACAATGACAGCACCATATACCACTGACGACAATGACAGCACCATACCATTATACCACCGCAAATTTTTGCGGTCATATAAAAAAGTCTGTTCCTATATTATAAAACATTTAAAGATCATCAAAAGCATACATATTAATTGTTTTGAACTGACATCATGGCTGAAGGCTATTTGTGAGACCCAAGGGAGATCAGATGCTTGATGTTCTCAATAAGAAAAGATAAGTACAAATTACTCAGAGACTGAGCCTGTATCGCTCACCTGACAAAATGCTTCTACATGTATGCCCTGCATGACCAAAAATGATGTTTTTACCAATGGGGTCTAATGTTTAGCTATGTTCTCCATTAGCACCCATGTCTTTTGTCTGATCCTATTGAAATGAGTAATTTTTGCAAAGGACCTTCCATACTTTTAGTTAAATTTGCTTGAATAGTTTCAGAGAAGATGATGAAAAGGATGGTTTTCTAATACTGGGCTCAAATGTTAAAACTATGTTCTGCACTGGAGGTCATGTTTTTTGTCGGATCGAAATGAAATGAGCAATCTTTGTTAAGTAACTTACGTACATCATTCCTGTAAAGTTTGGTTAAATTTGCTTCAGTGGTTAAGAGGAGAAGATGTGATTTTCCCGTAGGGTCCAACATTAAACTATGGTCTGTGTTGGTGGAAATGTTTTCTATCAGATTGTAACAAAGTAAGCAATCTTTGTTAAGGACCTTCCATACATCATTCCTTGAAATGTTTGGTTGAATTTGCTTCCCTGGTTTCACAGAAGATGAAAATGTAATTTTTCCAATAGGGTCCAATGTTTAACCAAACTTCTGTGCTGCTGGCCATGTTTTTTTATCAGATCCGAAGGGCCTTAAGTACATTATTCCTGTTAAGTTTGGTTGAATTTGCTTCTGTGGTTTCAGAGGAGAAGATGAAAATGTGAAAAGTTTAATGGACGCCGGACGCCAGACCATAAGTGATGGCAATAGCTAGGGTCAGGTGAGCTTAAGGTTGAAGGCCCCTTTTTCAGTCCAATGTTAAACCTATGGAAATTTAATGTAAAACCCCCAGCCTTAATGGCTTGTTGGTTCTTCACCAAACTTCGTTTGCATATAGCTGTTTCAGTGATGCATACAAAGCTACCATTCGTTGCAAGTTTTATGAACAAAAGAATGAGTGATTTATGATCATTAATATAAAAAATGGCAAATCATTCGAAGACCGCATTTTTGTCCCAGAAAACATCCAACTACCACAATATTTTCAAGATTTTTTCTGCAAAATCATTTAATTTGTTGATACTAGCATTAAATGATGGTAGCTTTGCATGAGCAATTATCTCTATAATTTGCAGATAAATTTTTGGAATAAAGCAATAAGCTGTTTAGGCTGGGGGTTTTACACAAAATTCCCATAGGTTTAACACTGAACTGAAAAGGGGACCTTTAACCTTAAAATAATCTTCAGATAAAAGTAAAGAAAATTGGAAGTATTTAATTATATACACTGTAGAGTCTGTATTGATAGTCATTAACTGCTCCTTATGACTGTGTTTTCTGTTTCAGAATTCAACAGATCAATCTACATTTGTATCACTGAAGGCCACAGATATACATTCTACTCTATTCAATTTATAAAAGAATGCATCCAGGATCCATCATTCAGAAAAAATACAGACATCATGACACGGCCATACCATCTGCCCTTAATTTACATAAATGTTATTTATAACAAAGAAATATGAAAACACAAGTGATCCATGACAACTAGTAGTACCCATGATCCAACAGATGTCTGATTCTTCCCATTAATTGATCATCAACCACATTTACCATGATGAAAAAATCAATGTCCATTTCATTGTGAAGTAGCTGTTATAGTGAGTCACAATATCAAAATAATCTTTCTTTTACTCACTTTACTGATTCATTTACTTCATTGAGTTTTCAATTTTTTATCTATTTATACAAATTCTGATTTCATTGTCCAGCTAACACATCTCTATAGATCCTGGCCGGTTTGGTGTTTGCTGCACCAGCGCAGTACAAAAATGTAGTAAGCTTGGGTCAGGATCCCATGCTATTAAGGTAGATCGACACTAATACATGGCGCATTCAATTGGCGCATTTGTGTAACACGACTCGGATGCGGAATTGACTTGATTTTCCAGCCGGAATAATCCTGTATTGGCCTATTCATTGTGACGTCATAATGGATTGACATACACTTTCCCGCGAATTAGCTCCCCTTTCCCGTAAATATTGTCTATTTCGTAAACTATATCAAATAACTTTTTTAATCGAATGGTGACATGTAGATTTTTTCAGCGTAACAGATAGCTTAAGTATATATCTCTGAAATATCAAGAAATAAAAAAAAATGTGTCCGATATTTATTTTATATGAAAGATAAACAATTAGCATGTTCTCACAGTTCCCTATATATTCTTTGTAAATATTGCTGAAAAATACTGAATTTGGCCTGATTTTCAAAGCCAGATAACAAGAAAAGATGATCGGTGACATATCATTTTTATTTTATTTTTAGAACATATACATGTAGGTAAAGACCTACAAAATATCTTAAAAGAAAAAAATTCTGTCTGATATTTTTATTAGGATTGAACTACCTTAAAACACATCATTACAATACAAAAGTTTCTAGTTTTTAAAATCATAGCAACTAAATATCAAATAAAGTACTTATTTTTCCTGTAATTTTACAGATTTTTACAAGAATACATACATGTTTACTGGTACATGTACAAAATGTACATGTACATGTATACTTATTATTGTATACAAAACAATTTACACAGCCAGACAAAATTTATTTTCAATTAAGACTAAGTCTGGTTCAATTTTGATGTTACATTTGTATAAATTTACAAGAATGCATTTTGTTTGAACATCAACTATATATATATATATAAACCCAACATCTCATTCGTGCTTCGTTTTTATGGTATGTTATGGAACGATCTATACTGAGTGCCCCATCTAAATGTGGGCTATTTCAATTTTTTGAAAATGACACTTAGAAATCTTTCATTTTTTATTCGGTTTTCCAATTGTTTTGATATAATCTGCACTGATGAGACATACTGATCTTGAAATGGTCATATGCAGAAGATAAATTAACTGCAATTTTGGGTACTTGATTGAAAAAAAAAAAAAAGTTTACAATGAAAATAATCATTTTGGCTTGAACCACCTGCCTGTGATGAATTTTTCATCTGTTTTTATCAATTCAGATTCAGAGTCTGAGTCTGCTAATATTAAATATTAAATTTTTGCTGATTTCAGTGGGATTTGAACCCCCTCTGTCAAGGTTCTACGGGTTTAAAAGTCTGGTACGCTACCACTGGACCACCACTTCCATGTTCAAATTTCGGTTAATTAATATACTTAAGTCTCGTATTACTTATTTTTATATCCTTAAACCAGAACTCAAAGACCTGTTTGTCATGATATACAATTTCATGGAAAAAATCATTTACTGGTATCACATACTCGTATCCTTTTGTTACAAATGTATATACTTTTCTATGTTTCTAAAAGTAACTGTTTAATTTTCTTACAATTTTGGTTGTATCTGTCTAACGGACAGAATGCCCCGCCTCCGAACTATTTTGAACAATGCTAGTCATGATCAGTGAAGCATGAACTTGGTTGCAGGGATAAATTCTTATGATTTTTTTGAAAATCATGCCCTAATGTGCATTTATATTAAGTTTCATGATAATAGCATAGATCTTTCATAGAAAAAAAAACTTCAACCTAAGGGTAAACCTCACAATACCCCCTTTTTTCCATCTTCAGTGAAGCATGAAGTTGACAGCAAGGATAAATTTTTATTATGATTTTTGTTTAATTACAAAATGTATACCCTAATGTGTATTTATTTCAAGTTTCATGATTATAGCATACATCCTTCACAGAAAAAAAACTTCAACCTGAGGGTAAACCTAACTTGGGACAGACGGACGGACCTGAACACTGTATTCCCCCTACTATGGTAGGCGGGGCATTAAAAAAAAAACCTTTTATTGGAAAAATGCAACACCATGGGGCATTTATAATGCATAATAGTACTAGTATGTCTAGTATTTTTAGCAACAATCAGTTGTATACTACAAACAAATTCTGTAGATACCAACATTAATATCTGTAGTAATATCTGTCTGTGTATTTTTAACAAAAGATCATATGATAATAGAAATAAAGTCTTCTGAATAAATCATTTGCAGTCCTACTACACATATAAGTTGCATGCCCTTCAGATTTATATACATTTATACTGCAATTTATACTCACTGTATGTATAACAAATTGAAGTTTTTTATTCTTGAGAGTGGAGGATTTCGTGTACATATAGTTTTGGGTCTGTCTGTCTGTTTAATATTTATTATATGCTACAAATAGCATTAGTGATAACTAAAATATGTCACTTGCATGTGCATTCCTTATAAAACTTTCCATGGAATAGTAATTTTTTTAACTTTTGAACTTAACATTGTAATATATACCACCTTAGCTTCTTATATTATTAAAGAAAACAAATCAAGGGTAGGAAAGCCAAGTTGTGAATATTTGTTATTTTCATAAGAACATCCTCTAATCATTAAGCATCATGTTTATACCAAATTTCATGTGCCAAGATTTATTTAATCTTTTTTTAAAGTTGTAACCTTGACCTTTCCATCACATTTAACCTCAAAATCTAAAGGCTTCCTCCCCTTATTAGTAGTCATGCCCATGCCAAGTTTCTTTAAAATGACAGGTGGCATGAGTAGTTCTGCCGATAACATGCAGAAACAAAAAATAAAGGGCTACGCCAAGCGCAGCATGATACGACCGCAGCATGTCGACCACTGAAATTTCAACAAAAGTAGTTTAAAGTGAATGTGGACACAGTAAAGAGCTTGACACAATAATTAGATGGACACAAAAAGAAGCTAGACACAGTTATTAACTAGAAACAAAATAGGGAAAAAACCCTTTTGATTACTTACTGATAAAAAACCGTAAGAGCTATGCAAAATATGTACTATCAACTAAAACTTTACATCCATAGAAATTCAAAGAAAAAAATCCATCGAAATCTGATGAAAAATAAAGACATGACACATTTAGAAAAATTGCAATTTTGGCCCCTTTGACCCCTTGTAGCTCCGAAACAGTAAGAGCTACAAAAAATCCGTTGACGTACCCCTGAAAGCTTATATCAAGAGGAATCCAAAGAAAAAAATCCCATCGAAATCCAATGAAAAATAAAGATTTGACATATTTAGAACAAGTGATGACCCTAAAGGATGTCTCGCCTGTCCCTGCTGGACTCTAAATTGATGTGAAATCTAAGTGAACTAATCAGAAGAGTGTACATGCTCACTAGACCACGAAATTGAGGTCAAGGACAAAAGTCACCTGCCAGACTGACATGTACTACCCAAGACCAACTTACATACCAAATATTATCAACCTACCACTTTTAGTTATTGAGAAATGGACTTAAGCAGAAAAACTTAACATGGCCACTAGACCGTGAAATTGAGGTCAAGGACAAAAGTCACCTGCCAGACTGACATGTAC
>MJUU01011978.1:34002-60294 GCA_002080025.1 Modiolus philippinarum | reverse complement strand
GAAACGGTAAGACCTACAAAAAATCCGTTGACATACTACTGAAAGCTTAGATCAAGAGGAATCCAAAGAAAAAAATCTCATTGAAATCCGATGAAAAATAAAAATTCTACATAATCTGCAAATTCGCAATTTTGGCCCCGTTCGGCCCCTCATAGCTGGGAAAGGAAACAAGTTACCAAAAATCTAATAGCTGAATGCCAATATTAATTTTTCGCAAGGAATCCATTGAAAAAAACTGCATCAAAATCGGACTTAAAATAAAAAAATTATTTTTTTTTGAGATTTGGCCCTGTTGGGCCCCATTTATCTCGTGAGTGGTACATGCTACGTGAAATCCGTTGGCATAATCCAGATTGGAAATTTCCTCTGGAGCACACTGAAACAAACCCCATCAAAATCCAATAAATAATAAAGATTCTACAGTCAAATATGTTAAAACACCTCATTTAACCCTTTTTTGGCCCCTAATTCTGAAATGGGTGGGGCAAAAACCTAAAGGAAAAAAACGTTTTTCAAGAATGTTCCAAGAAACATCATACTAAGATTTGAAAACAATCCATCCACTAGAACCAAAGTTATGCTGTCCACAGACACGAAAATACCTAATTTTACCCCTTTTTGGCCCCTTTTTTGCCTCTTTTTCAAGAACGGGTTGGGCAGGGAACGCGAAATTAAAACCCGGGCTTAAGCTTGTGCCAACAAACATCATACTAAAATTTGATAACAATCCGTTCACTAGAACTAAAGTTATGCTGTCCACAGACGCCGACGCCAACGCCGACGCCGGCGCCGACGCCAGCGCCATACCATGATACGACCGCAAAATTTTTGCGGTCGTATAAAAAATGTTGAATTCTTGTTCATTTTTTTAAGTACAATGTACTACTAGGAGTTGTGACCTTGACCTTGAATGCAAAAACCTCAAAATCAAAAGGGTTCCTCTTCTCATCATACATGTAAGTCATAGAAAAAAGAAGGGAAACGGGGAATGTGTCAAAGAGACAACGACCCAAAGGGGAGTAATAACAACTCAAAGCCACCATAAGGTGAGAAAACCCCACACCCAACGGCAGGTCGGAGTCGGCCCCTGAACAAAGAGCAATGTCTGTACTGAGTTTCACATTGAAGCAATACTGTCATTTTATATTACCATGGCACAGATTTTGCTCTTGGTTGTTTTCTTTCAGCCTTCTTCTGCCTGTCCTGATAATTTTTTCAAACCAAATAGACCACTTTCTTACTTATTTTTATGAATGAATTGCGCCGGTTGACCTGGGGTCAATCGGCGCAAATTGCGTCACTGAACATTGTGACGTTGGAAAATCTATATTGTGACGTCAAAATTNGGGGGGGGGGGGGGGGGGGGGAAGAGTTCCTTCCAAGCCCTCCCTCCCATAACAATCAAATGGTCGCATCCTTAGATCATTGTGTTAAAAGAACATCAACTGAATGTAATTTTGTAAATAATACAGTTCTAGTAGCAAGTTTACCTATTACTTTTAAATCTACTAGTACATGTACAAAGTATACTTATTACATTGTGTAAGTAATTACTGGTGCATCACATTCTCAAATGTAAAATTTACTTGTTAACAAGGACATCCAATGAATAAATACGCGATTTGTCAACCTTATGTTGTACAGTGTATACAGACAAACAAATGTGTAATCATATTTTCAGTGTTTGGATACTTCTTTGTGACAGACAGCAATTCCCATTCACTTGTGGTCATGTCTGGAATATTGAACCTTGGTCAAAAACAGCAATGATAAATAATAAATCATTGACACATTTCAACCATTCAGAACATAAAATCAATTCCATCATCCAATACAGCTTTATCATATTGTCTGTTGACTGTGGTGTTTTTGGAATGCAATTTTTCAAGTTTTCCTCTGGGTGTACATATATATTTTACGAAAGGATATGGAGTAAATGAACATGAGACCATAACACATATGTTAATTCCAACTTCAATAATTTTAATGAGCTGTATGGCCATTTTGGACTGTAGATCACAGACACCATTCAAATTACCGGTAAAGCATGAATAGCAGTTGTCATCCCAAAATGCATAATTCATACGAATATGGTTGATGTGGGGCATGTAAGTAAGATGGAATGGACCTTTCTACCTACATTTTGTAACAAAGTCGCTCTGACATTCATAAAATGTAGGTCACAGACAGCATTGATATGCATTACAGTTGTCATCCTCAAAAGCATTATGCATATATACATGTATCGATATGGTTGATGTGGGGCATGTCAGTCAGCAGGAATGGACTTAACCATTCTACCTAACCATGTTGGTCCTGCATAAAATGAAAAAATGTAGGAAAATGAATTAGTGGTAATGAAGTTACATTCCAAGTTTGAAGTCTGTTATTTCATTCATAACCTTCTACTGGGGACCGGCAGACAGGCGGACAGACACACCGCTGAGGGTATCACTCAATACCCTCAACACTACTTGTGTCTGGGTACAGATTAAATAAAGACATGTAAAATAATCCTCATTATAGGAAACAAGAGAATACAAGATCTTATCTCATTTACTGAAATCAAATTCTGCTTTGGTTTGGTAAACTGCATTACATAATGAGTTGTCATGTAATCTATAGAACTACTGCCAGATCAATACTAATGACAGGAAAAAAACCTTGTAGGAGTGTTAATTAGAAATGATTCCTCTTAAAATATCCTAGTAATGTTACATCACAAGAGATGGGCAAAATAAAAAAAAGGTCTTTCACTGTATACATAATTGTACATGATAGACCCCCCCTCCCACACACACACAATGCAAGGAAACCTTTGCCCTTGATAAAACACAAATGCCGTATTCATTCTATTAAATGCCCCGGGGGGGGGGGGGGGGGGGGGGGGGGGTNTTTCTGCATTTTAAGTGGTATAATACACCACTCTTAATACGAAAGAGAGTAGGAAATGATCTCAAATAGGAGAAAAGATATTTAGATCCACTCTCAGAGTGGGACACGTCTATCACAGTGATTTGTCACAGTACCACTCTTTCTGTACTGTATCATTGTTGTGAGAAATAGACTAGTAGGACAACTATTCTATAAAAAAAACAGGGTAAAATTCTTTTGGAACGGACTAGAAATTCCATGTGTATATAAATTTTCCTGCTCAGAAAGGGATTTGAAGATGCTCTCCAAACTTTCGCTAAAGTAATGGCAGCTAATCTAAATGTTTAAGTTTCCTAGCCCAGATTTTGGTAAGTCATTTTGATTTTTCTGCATGGCTGAAAAAAAGGGGGGCGTTTATTATGGCAGGGGCGTTAACAGAATGAATACAGTAAGTCAATACTGAAAATTCAAGATACAAATGTATGATGTCCCCACTGAGTGTTTGAGCATTATCTGAATTACAACTGATCCTGCATCTACAAGTGGCTTGACTTCTGCTCAAATTACAGGTGCTCGTAAAATACGATATTGAAAGACCAGGCCCAATACAATGTATGTGAGGCCCAGTCTTTCATTATGGTATGTTACCTGCCCCTGTGATTCAAATATACTTTTTATTTTGCATCTACAATGTGTATCACTTGGCAATTAAATTGAAGTAAATTTTTGATGTGATAAGTAAATCTGAATTTATTTTTAACATGAATAATTGGACTTTCCATTTGCATTTTGAAATATCTGTGTATCATACAGAAATGTACATGTATGTAGATTATTCCCAGCTTTGATTTGAACATGTCAATCCATAGATATCAGGTCAAAGTAGTCATGTTTTTAAATCAAGACTTTAAAAGACATGCATGTATATGCATATGGACATGTTTGATTTTTATATTACATGTATATAAAATTATATATTTAGAATTTCAAGGAGTAAACTGTCAAAACCAACAAGTGTAGACACAGAAATGTCTCGCCTGTATATACATATCTTTAACTAAATAATAAGCCATGGCTACATGACAGGTGCCAGACTGGCATATGCACACCTAGATGAAACAATAGACCAAATAAGATGTGCATATATGACTGTGTTCTAGTTATGATCAAAGTCAATGAACCATGAAATTAAGGTCAAGTCTACATGATAGGTGTCAGACTGGCACGGGCCATTAGACTAAATATGATGCATGTATGTGTTTTAGTTACAGAGAAATGATCAAAGTCAAATCAACCATGAAATTAAGGTCAAGGCTACATGACAGGCGTCACTGGCATATGCCTACTTAGATGTAGCATTAGACAAAATATGATGCCAGTAAGTGCTCTAGCTAAAGAGAAATGATGAAAGTCAATGAACCATGAAATTGAGGTCAAGGCCACATGACAGGTGTCAGACTGGCATGAATCGACCTAGATGTAGCAATACACATGTATCAAGATGTTCTAGTTGCAGAGTAATAAGTATTCAAGCAGAAAAGTGATCAAAGTCAATGAACCATAAAATTGAGGTCAAGGCTACATGACAGGTGTCAGACTGGCATGCACCTGCCTAGATGAAACAATAGACAAAACAGTGTATGTCTATATATTACAGTGCCTCAGAAATGGACTTTTTTTAATGTAAAACTATGTCGCAAAATTTACAAAGTCAATGAACCATGCAAATGAGGTTGAGGTCAAATGGCAAGTGTCAGACTGGCATGCACCCACTAAGATACAAATGTACATCAATACACTTTAAATATAATGGATCAATTTATTACAAATCCAGAGAAATCAACTTGAATGTGAAACTATGTCGCAATGTTTGTGAAGTCATTGAGCCATGAAGACAAGGTCAAGGTCATCTGATACATGTGATGCTGGAAAGACATAAGCTACTTGTGGACAAAAGATGTTGCATATAAGTAATATATATATACTTTTTAAGTTATTAAGGTTTTAAGAAAGTTTATGACGCCGCCATTGTTGCTGGAGAGCAATACCTATGTCTCGCTTTCAGCGACTTTCGTGGCAGGCGAGACAAAAACTGACAACAAATATGCATACTGATAATACTGATAATACATGTTCATACATGTACTGTCATCTCTACAAAGCTATACAAAATTTACAAAGAACCTCTACAAATGTTGAATATCATAGAGTACATTTATCATCTTTGATTAATTAAAGAGAACTTGACATTTCCCTTCTCCACTTTGCTATAGCCTTCAAACCATAACCTCCCACAATAAGATCGATACAGCCAATCTACCACTTCTTACACAATTACTTTAACACCCAGATTCCACAAGATTCCTATCTTTTTGTGTCTATAATGTTATTTACAGATATACAATACTACTTGCATTCCTGAAGAAAATCAATCCAAAGTTTTTTCATTGGCCTCAACTTCAAAGATTATCAGTGGAAAATAATATCTGTTTGGAGTATTAGGTTAAATTTCAAAAATCCTTTGTTTTGTCAGTGCAAGGCAATAACTTTTATAGATAAATTCTTTAGAACAAGCTACTGTCAAAGCTATTTAATGATGTCTGTACTGTAAAAACAAATCTCAACAGAATAACATGCCAGTATTATCATGCCTTACCCCACAAACACTCTGATAAGAAGCCAAAAATGCATGTTTCTCAGTCATTCTAGTATTTGTTACTTTCATAGTTTGTTAATCGTTCATTTTTGTCATGAATTTTAAATGTTACCTTTACTCTTACTACTTTCTGAAATACCCTCTGTACATTTTGTACATTCTGTATATCTGATAGTTTTGCTATGTTTGTGGTTGATGATCTTATGTGAAAAATTAGCCCACATATTATTAAACAGTATTAGTAGATTCATTAAAATACAAACTGTTGGTAAGGCCCTATCAAGTTAATTTGTAGATTCTCATCCACCTATAACAAAAATTCTAGGGCGGGTGGGAGGGTTTTATTTTATATTTTTTACTGATTTTGACTAAAATTGCCAGGAATTTAAAGAAAATTTCTGAATAATTGAAAATAAAAAAAAATTGAGCCTAGAAAAAATGGGGCGGGTGGGGATGAGAATCTATTAATTAATTTGATGTGGCCTAAGGAAGAAAGCAAATTCTATATAAAAGTAACTCTGCCTTGTCTTACACTAAAATGCAAACAAACCTGAGGTGAAAATCAAACTGACCTACTAGTATATATAGCTAGTCAGAAAAACACATAACAAGCTCCAGCCTATCCTTAAATTGTGAAATTGGGTTCACTGATAAAAGCCATACAGGATACTTTCATGTACTACCAAAGACCAATCTAACTAGAGGCTCAGACACTGAGCCTGTATCGCTCACCTGACAAAATGCTGAACAGTTAAGTTTGGTTGAATTTGCTTCAGCAGTTTCAGAGGAGAAGAGGAAAATGTAAATTTTCCCATGGGGTCCAATGTTAAGCCTTAGATCCCCCCTGGAAGCCATGTTTTTTATTGGATGGAACCGAAATGAGCAATTTTTGTAAAGGACCTTCCATACATCATTCCTGTAAAGTTTGGTTGGTTTCAGAGGAGAAGATGAAAATGTGAATTTCCCATAGGGCCAATGTTAAACTCTGTTCTGTGCTGGCGGCCATGTTTTATATGGGATCGGAAAGAAATGAGCAATCTTTGTTAAGGACCTTTAGTACATCATTCCTGTAAAGTTTGGTTGCATTTGCTTCAGTGGTTTCAGAGGGGAAGAAGAAAATGTGAATTCTCCCATAGGGTCCAATGTAAAACCTAAGTTCCGTGCTGGGGCCATGCATTTTATCAGATTGGAAAGAAATGAGCAATCTTTGTAAAACACCTTCCATACATCATTCCTGTAAAGTTTGGTTGAATTTGCTTCAGTTGTTTCAGAGGAGAAGATGAAAATGTGAATTTCCCATAGGGCCAATGTTAAACTATGTTCCATGCTGGCGGCCATGTTCTTTATCGGATCAGAAAGAAATGAGCAATCTTTGTTAAGGACCTTTATTTAGTACATCATTTCTGTAAAGTTTGGTTGCATTTGCTTCAGTGGTTTCAAAGGAGAAGAAGAAAATGTGAATTTTCCCATAGGGTCCAATGTTAAACCATGTTCCGTGCTGGCGGCCATGTTTTTTGTCGGATTGGAACGAAATGAGCAATCATTGTTAAGGACCTCTAGTACATCATTCCTGTTAAGTTTGGTTGAATTTGCTTCAGTGGTTTAAGAGTAGAAGATGAAAATGTGATTTTTCCCATAGGGTCCAAGTTCTGCGCTGGCGGCCATGTTTTTCGTCAGATCAGAAGGAAATGAGCAATCATTGTTAAGGACCTTCCATACATCATTCCTGTAAAGTTTGGTTGAATTTGCTTCAGCTGTTTCAGAGCAGAAGATGAAAATGTGATTTTCCCATAGGGTCCAATGTTAAACCATGTTCCGTGCTGGCGGCCATGTTTTTTGTCGGATCGGAACGAAATGAGCAATCATTGTTGAGGACCTTTAGTACATCATTCCTGTAAAGTTTGGTTGAATTTGCTTCAGTAGTTTCAGAGGAGAAGATGAAAATGTGAAAAGTTTAACGGATGGACGACGGAAGACGGACGCAAAGTGATGGCAATAGCTCACAATGACCCTTTGGGTCAGGTGAGCTAAAAACCTACCCTAAGAGATACCAAGAAACCAAACATATGCTCACTATTCTGTAATATAGGGCTACGCCGAGCGCAGCATGATACAACCGCAGCATGTCGAATACTGAAATTTGAACATGAGTGCAATTCAAATGAATGAGGACACAGTAAAGAGCTTGATACAGTAATTAAATGGACAAAATAAAGAGCTTGAATCAGTTGCAATTTTGGCCCCTTTGACCCCTTGTAGCTCGAAAACGGTAAGAGCAACGCAAAATCCGCTGCCAAACTCCTGAAAGCTTACATCAAGAGGAATCCAAAGAATAACATCCTATTGAAATCCGATGAAAAACAAAGATTTCACATATTTCAAAAATTTGCAATTTTGGCCCCTTTGACCCCTTGTAGCTCGGAAACAGTAAGAGCTATGCAAAATCCGTTGACATGCTACTGAAAGCTTATATCAAGAGGAATTCAAAGAAAAAAATCCCATCGAAATCCGATGAAAAATAAAAATTTCAGGTAATCAGCAAATTTGCAATTTTGACCCCTTTGACCCCTTGTAGCTTGGAAAAAGTAAGAGCTACTAAAAATCCGTTGACATACTACTGAATGCTTATATCAAGAGGAATTCAAAGAAAAAAATCCCATCGAAATCCGATGAAAAATAAAAATTTCAGGTAATCAGCAAATTTGCAATTTTGGCCCCGTTAGGCCCCTCATAGCTCGGAAAAGAAACAAGTTACCAAAAATATAAAAAGTTGAGTGCCAATATTAATTTTTCATAAGGAATCTAATGAAAAAAACTGCATCAAAATCGGACAAAAAATGAAAAAAATAGATTTTTGAGATTTCCCCCATTTGGGACCCATTTATCTCATTAACGGTACATGTGACATGAAATCCGTTGAAATACCTCTGATTCCAAATTTCCTAAGGATCACACTGAAAGAAACCCCATCAAAATCCGATAAATAATAAATATTCTACAGCCCAATATGTGAAAACACCTAATTTTTCCCTTTTTGGCCCTTTAAAAAAAAAACGGGCGGGGCCACAATACCCAAAACCAATCCCAACCTTCCTTTTGTGACAAGCAACATTATCTTAAAATTTCATAAGGATTGATCAACTAGAACTTAAGTTATCGCACGGAAATGAAGAGTCTACAGACGCCGACGACGACGACGCTGCCAGTATCATACCAATATACGACCTCAAAAATTTTTTTGCGGTCATATAAAAATGAGGTCAAGGATGATAAAAGCCATATAACATACTGTCAGACCCCTAAGTAGAGAGTGGGCAAATACTACTGTTAAAGTTTGTCCACTTTGAATATAAGCAGATTAATGTGTCTTTATAGTTATATTATGTAATTTGTGCAAACAACCATATGGTACTACTTAAAAGCAGGATAAAGTTTTAACAACCAATTAAATATGACAAAATGCTTTTGTGTATGTGTATACACATAATTACAAAAATTTATAATTAGTAGGTGTTGCAGCATAAATAATTATTACAAACAGCAGGTGCTCTGCTTATATAATCTTCAAAGTAACATTATCTTCATCAACATGCCCAGATGTCTGACTCCATCATTCTTTACAATAACATACAGTACTGATGTGGACAGAATTATCTCAATTTAAACCTTTCTTTAAACATAAGGGCAATAAATTATTTGATTGTTAAGGAAATAGCATTGAGCAGTTTCACTGTTTCTGTTGCATAATTTGCAAATTACTTCAATTTATTCCCTAATTATACAATGTATTATTGAAAATTGCTACATGAATTTGGTGGTAAAGATTAAGTAGCGAAAAACCAAATTTCCCCCAGGTTATGTTCCATACTCATGTATTATACTCTTTCACACAGGTTTTAATTGTACATACTAGTATGAACAAACATCTTAGAGAAGTCAATCTGGTAGCTTATTTATTTGAGCCCCAAGTCTGCTGACCAATAACCATTACACTATAATGTTGATGGTACATTTCAATCTTATCAGCACCTATAATCAATCTTTTTCACATATTTCCAAAATATTTTGATGTCAGATATCATTTTACTGTTAAAACAAACCAGACATCATCAGTTAGCAGTTCTGGAAGTTAATTCCAATAAAAACTTATTTATACTGCCATGGGCTGTCATATTTATTGTCTATTTCTGCTGATATTGCTTTTTCCTACTAAGTACCATTATGTCATAATATTTAGGTGAAAAAATGGATTTCAATAATCAGGAAATGGACAAAGTATTATCATGAAAGTTCAATATCAACTCTGATCATTTAAAAGACACATTAAGGATGTTTGCTGGTCAATTTTAAAATAACAAGGATTTCAATTAAATGTGTTTTTTTGTTAGAAAATCGACAAAGAAGTAATTTAAGCCAAAAAAAATCAATAGGTTACCGATGCAATTTTTGAGATAAAAGTGTTTAAAAAATGGCGGGAAACCGAACTCCTCTGCATTTTTCATATGTTTAACATGAGCAATGTTTATCCAAAAATGAATGTGACAAAATAACACCAACTGAATAAAATTTTGTCAGAATGCTCAAAAAGATGTATAAAATGAAATTATGGGAAAAAATTAGGGGGTCACCGGACAACAAATTATTAAGCTTTTAAATGGATAAAACAAGAGAAGTCCGGAAATCTGACAGAAATACATAAACATGACCAGCGAACATCCTTAATTCAATATACAGTCAAACCTGTCTTATGTGACCTTTGAAGGGAACCTCAAAATAGAGTCACATAAGACAGGAGGTCTCTTAATACAGGTTCAATTTACAAAGGAAGCACTATGAAGGGATATCAAATGAGGGTCATATAAGACAGGTTTTTGCTTAATAGAGGTGGTCGCTAAGGCAGGTTTGACTGTACATTGAATTTTTACTTTGTTAATACTTTGTTCTGGGTGATGGAATGTTGTCCCCTTAACATTTACCCCATTTCCTTTCTTTTTCATATGTACATACAGAGTTGTGTCTTCTATAGCTCTCATATACATATATTTACATGGTACAATACACAATGTAAGTTCACATCCAAAAAGAGTGTATTTATGTAAATATTTGAGGAAATGGAAGTCAAATACCAAATTTCTAAGGTACCCATTGCTAATTGCCAACTTCATGTACTTTTAAGCACTATTTATGTACAAACCAAATACCACTTTCAGCGGCTTATGCAAATTGGCCTTACCTCAAACACAGGACAGTATAACAGATTGTCAGGGATAAACAAAAGCTGCATCCTATGTAGCTTCCATACTATATATATCCCAAACATCATTGATACACCAAGACACTACATCACATAAACAAATGACAATTTCTGGTCAAAAATCAAGCATGAAACCTATACATTTGTAGGATTTAATAGTGTCCGCTGTAAAAAAAACTGTCCAGTCTAACAATTGTCACCTATATGATAAAGTCAAAGGACAGAATAAAACGCTTGAGTGATTTCTTTTGGACTAATTATAACTGGAAGTTTTCAATAGCAATACAACACCTGGACAAAATTTCACATGACACTATTTTGGCTTACTCATGTACATGCCCCTGCGAAATGTGACCATGGTTGACCATGGTTGACCATGAACAACCATGGATAAAGCAGGAACAACCATGGTTGACCATGGTTAAAGCAAGGTTGACCATGGTTCAACCATGGTTATCTATGCTTCTGCCCATGGTATACCATGGTTAACCATGCTTATGATATTGACCATGTTCACACCATCAACAACCATGGTTTCCAAAACAATGACCATGGTTGAATCTAACTTATCCATGGTCAAGTCAGCAATGACCATGGTTAACCATGGTTTGACCTTGGGTGATTTTATGCACCTGCAAGCCTGCATAATATCTTTGACCATGCTTACATTCACAATTACACAGGCATAATAGATTAACATAATTATCAATAAAATAAATTGCTTTTCATTATATTATTTATGACTTTTCACAATGCTCTGTGCTTTCACTTTGTTTATCCATTTTCAATCATTCATTAGTTTATAGCTCTATCGAATTCTGCTAGAGGCTCACCATGATTTATGTCATTTCATGTCTTATGATTGTTATATTTTAATTTTAATTTTATTCAAATAACTCCATATTTTTTTTTAATCATGTTTTCACTCCCATCAAATTTTTGGCCATTCCAAAAATCAACCTTGGCAGATTGGAAACAGCAAGTTTTAAATTATCTCCCTTGTTTTAAGAGTTTCAGTGTAATTTATTGAAAAAAAATTAAGATCATTTATGAAATCCTATTAATGTTAATTCAAAAAAATTTAACTGAAGTGAAATCAATCGTCGAGAGTAACGAAACAAAACAAATTGTGAGAATTTTGCAAAATTTAAAAATCAATATACACCTTATTAAAAGTTTTTACTGTTACACTATATAATTAAAATATGTTCACTTGTTATAGCAATACACATGTTAAAATACTCAAGGTTTAACTGCAAATGACAGAAGAGTTTCTGTAATTTGCAGTCAGCTTCATAAAATCCAAAGAAAAATTTTCTTACCTCAGGAGATATCTTCCCATTTGTATTAGTTCAATCTATTAAAGGTATCTAGTGAATTTAAACTAACTGGAATGATTTTTGAGAAAAGTATATTTCATAGTTCACTATTTCATGTATTTTATAAAATAAAACATAACATTACAAATATTTTATATCCATGCATTCGATACATTATTTGATATACAATCACACAATTAAATGAAGATTATTCACCAATTTTATTATTTTTTTTAAAAATCCCCAAAACATAGTATTTTGGAAAGGGAGCTAATTAATGTTGCAATATGCTTGGTGATCTCCCTTCCAAAAAAAGTGACTTTTAAATTTCATCTTTAAAAGATGTGATTGTCTTAAAAAAATGTTGATTTTAATTAAATAGTTATAGAAAAATCATATCACAGTCATTTTTGTAATAAATGTGATAATAATTTTTATTTTATCCAAAGTGTTGTTAAAGTTATAGATTAATTTCACTTTTCTCCTTTAATAGTTCCAGTTTGTATAAATTCATTAAAACTTTTGTAACTGAACAATTTGATTTAACTGAGAAGAATTTCTTCAGGTAAGAAAATTTTTCATTCCAATATTTATGAGGTTTGCAGAAAATCTTCTAGGTAAGTTAACTGCAATTGACAAAACTCCTCTGTCAATTGCAGTTACACCTCGGGTACTTTAAGACGAGTATCGCTATAAGTCAAAGTTAGATGTGCCATTTGAAGAGGATATGTAAGGGTAGTAAAGGTGAACAGAGCCAAGTTAAACAGACAAAAAAAACATTAACAATTTTAAAACTATTAAATATAGCTCTTATAATAAGCATGGTCAACCACTGCCACTGACTATGGTTAACCATGGTGTCCCATTTAACGAAAATTGTTAAAACCATGGTTAACCATGGTCAACCATGGTCACATTTCGCAGGGGTGTAATTATCAACTATCATCATCACGATCATAAAAAAATCGCTGGATCATGCAATTTAGGTCAACGTCAAAAGACCATTTGGTAGACAGGCATGTCTACATGTATGTACAATTTGTGGCTGCATCCCGATTTCCCATTCAAATCCAAAAATACCGGACATATTTTTGGAAAAATAAAGATCCAAGAAAATTGTTTTTATTTAAACATTCAAAATGTATAATTCAATGATATGTGATATGTAAATAAGTAGGTTTGATATATTATGGCAAACATCTTATTAAGTCCCAGTAAACAACCATTTCTACACATCTATTAAATTACCCATTAATTACCCCCATTGTCTTTATTCTGAATCTCCCTACCTCAATGAGCATGTAATACCTACATGTAATAACATTTAATCAATAAATATTTCAGCAATATTATGCATGATTCTGATCTTCATAAACATTTATATTCAGAAAATGTTAAATCTCAATTCATATTAATCCCAGGATATTACTAGGCTCAGCAACATAACTTATTCAGACGGATTACCAATTATCAAGTTTAATTATCCAGAACCAATAAAGTATATCTGATCTTCCATTTGTAACTGTTGAAATAATATTGATGATTGTGTAGATCAACAATTTATGTTCATCAAATAATGGGAAAATCCTAAACCATGGTGTTTTCTGATCAGGATTTGACTAAAGTGAAAGTTTTGCATGGCATATATATATAACCATTTTCAATTAGGAGGTGTTCAAATGATAAATGTGTTTTTTGACTGAAATTACAATGTTTGTGGAAAGAGGGGGGTCTTAGATTTAAATGTAGGGGTACCCAGATTAACTTTAAGGGTGAACTTCAAACAATGAATTTCGAATTTTTGTATTTTTACATGTGACAAAAAACAAGATACATGTACCAATTTTCCATTAATTGGCAATAGAATATGTATGTGCAGACCCAGCCTCAAACCACAAATTAGGAAACTCACAAAATAATACTAATAAGTTACTCCATAGTCAAATTTCTGCATTTTTAAACAAATGATATATCCATCTCGATTTTTTGTATACATGTACATAAAAGACATGTGAGCAAGTGAGGGAATATATGAAAGCATTATTATTTGGATTATACGAAGATTCCATTTATTTCAATGATATGCAACACTGTAACCTCCCCTTGAAGTAAGTTAAACATGTAAATCAAGACAAGTACATATAATTACTTTATTGCTGATTCCAATTAATAACTCTTGATTTATTTCTCAGCAGCATGTTTTAAATTACATTTTATACAAATTCCTCATCAAACATCCTCTAATCATACAAAGATGTGGAGGAACTTTAGATTCAAGGCCATTAATTCAAAGTAAAATAGACCTATCTATTACAGATGTTCTGACAATGTGTTTGTCCAGTTGATGGTATGTTCTGATAATAAATACAATGTATATTTACATCTATATCAATTATCATCCCATAATAAACTGTGGTGTTAGAACTAGCACCTGCTGTGAGGATGCTATCATCTTCTGTTTGTGTTGTATCTGACCAGTGATGCATGACACAAGCATGGAGTGACCATCAGTCTTGTTTAAATGTAGCCAGGTTGTGATGACAAATTCTATAGAAACAGATATGTAGGCATGGGATGCCTTATCATGGCATCAAACAATGAAAATTCTATATATCATGGATGGTCAAACTTGATTAAACTGTCAACTGTTCTAGCATGCATATTCAATATGCCTACAATCTATTTCCATTAAAAAAATTGTACATGTATACATAAAAACAGATCTATAATTGACTAAGAACCCAATGTTACTTCAGACACTAATTAACAATTCTAATTAAAATAACCACTTATATCAATGGTAATATATTGAAGTTGTTTCACAGAATACACAATGCATGAAATTCAAAATCAATCTTTATCTAAAGGTCATGTTATTCAATGAAGCACAAATCACCTGCAATACTTGTAAAAAGTAATTCAGAAAACATGGATACATATTGGAATTTTGAAAACACAAATTGATTATATGTTTGTATTCCTCAGTGGGGAAATTTTCTGGAATGGAATTCCAACTAGAGACAAAATCAATATAGTAACTGAGTCAGGATAAAACACTGTCAAACAACAGAAACCTTGTGTATAATCAGCAACCATACAAATGATCTACTGACTAGATTCATTTTGGTCATATTCTGTCAAGTCCAGTCCTAAGAGACACAAATTAGCATGTCCTTTTACCAGCTTGAGTACTCAAGTTACCATTATTTTCATCATTATTGAATAACCATTGGTATTTATCTGCCTTCACAGAAAATTTATATTATATGTTATTGCAGCTTTCTTATAATATAAACTGGTCAAAAGGAAGCTGCAACTGTACATAAAATACTAGTACATTTGTATACCTTGCAGACACATACATGTACATGTACATGTACATTTTTGTACATTGACAATGGGGTTCATTACTATGGGAATACAATTTATTTTATAATGCAAACTGCATATTGGAGATTTTGGAAATGAAATTGTTTGACTTTGTAAAATATACACGAGTTCATTGCATTTTTAATGGAATGTATGAAGACTGTCAAGTCATTGATTGATTTCTGCATCATTTTAACCTGGTTAAAATCAATTAAAAGAATGGCATTCTCTGCAGCAATTATCAAGGTATGAAGTCACTATGAATCAATATCTATACACCTACAGAGCAAAGATGAGGTCATCTTAAAACAGAATTATTCATGATATTCCTGAAAATATACTGCAGGGCATTAAAAATGTTGTCAAACAAAAGACATATTTCAGGTACATGTATCTTACATGATCTGTGCACATGTAGTACTTTTTGCACAATGCAATAAAAATTTTGTATTTCATGGGAGATGGACATTACTATATAGAACTGTCTGAAAACTTGTAAAAAAACATAACTTTCATGCACAATTGCTGTCAATTCTGGCAATTATGTATATCCCCTGCCCCAAAACATGTACTAGTACACCATACAACATGTATCATGAAATTAAATGTACATTTAATTTCAATCATTATAAAGGAATGAAATTATATTAAACTCCAATTTTTAGAGTTCCCAGTGATTTGCTGGATACTGTAGATTCTACTACATGTATGTATGTTTTCAGTTAGTGTTGGCCCAGTGTACAAAATAATCATATTGCATATGTCATTATTACAATCATTTTTCTATCATAGAACAATGGAATTAATCAACTGCTTTTTACCAAAAATAGAAAGTTCAATGAACATTTATTTTACAGTAATAAAAACCTTTCTGATAAAGGAGTCATTACAATATTATCACTCAAATTATTCATTCCCACAGCACACAGCTGTAATCATGGTAATAAGAGTTCAATGCACAACTTTCTGGGTGGTACAATTAATTTGGTTTGTGTGTGCCATCTGGTCAGTAATTGTACACAATTTAGGGATATGGACATCAATCAATTCATAATAACCGAGAGGCTGATGTTGGACACTGAATTATTCAAAATGATAGACATTCAAATTTCATTATATAACAGTGTATAATGTCCATCACTTATGCATAATAAACCAATGCGAAGAGCTCAGCTCAACCATTTGACACAACAAAGGTGTTAAATATCAATCAATCTAATAATTGTACAGATAATATACATTTTTGCACATGTACATTATGTACACGTATATACCTCAGTGTTGAAGACCGTACGGTGACCCCTAGATGCTTTGGTTTTGGTTATGGGATGTTGTCTCCTTGACATTTACCCCATTTCCTTTCTTTTTCATATGTATTAACCAGTATACTGCAACTTGAATATTTCCACAATTTTACATCATTGTACTTCAAATTTTTGTTTGTTATAGATTTTAAATCAATCAATTTTAAATATTGCAGTACATGTAATGTTAATACATATGTTTATGTTATAATATTCCAGAGTATCAATAGTACGGTACTTCTGGAACCAAGCTAAAGCCATTGATTAAGTCGAGAGTCAGAACAATGGGTGCAGTCAACTTTATCACCATACTATATAATCAAACCATGTTTTCATCATCTGTCATATCTTCCCTTTAAAATTTCCAATTAAAAGAAAGCAAAGAAGGCATCTGTTGCTAGAACAGTTATCTTAATTGCATGCATGTGAAAAATTCTCTTTCAAAATAATCTCCTTCTTTGATAAAGGCCATTTTATTCTCTTTGATTTTTTACTCTTATATGAATCATTGTTACTATTCTATAAATACCAAGGTGAAAAAAAAATATTGTAACCCATCTTTCTGTTAAAATTTAAAAAATTAAACAATACTGTCAAACTTATTGTGTCATTAATAGAAAAAAGAAGGGAAACGGGGAATATGTCAAAGAGACAACAACCCAAAGGGAAGTAATAACAACTCAAAGCCACCATAAGATCTTCAATGAACAGTGAGGAAACCCCACACCCAACAGCAGGTCGGAGCCGGCCCCTAAATAAAGAGTAATCAAGTTCAGCGAAATAAACTTCATCCTATAGACTCCTATAGACATAAAGTAAACTAACTAGAAATGTCTTCATTTCAAACCAACTCTTGACTTGATGATTTATTTGATATTGAGATTAATTACAGGACTTCAACTCAAGCACTAACATATATACAAATGTATTTCTGGTCTAGCATGTACAATTTAAGGCCAACATACATACATGTACAAATATCAAGGATGGGGTCATGATCAAAATAGGGAGGGATCCTTTTTCCGAAATCCAGCAATTTTTTCTCAATATTCCTGTGTCACTGATGGGAAAATATTTTACAAAGACTCTTAAACAACCTCGAGCTCCCTTTTCCTACTAGTACATTATTTCATGGAGATTTTCAGAATTTCCCACTTATGCCCGCAAACTTTCTCATTTTCACAGGAAATTTTTTGTGATTATCCCATCTTCAATTCACTTAAAAGGCCAATCTTGCCTTCCACTGAAACCCCATCACAGATTTTTTTTTTTTCAGTTTATAAAATGTACTCTAATCTTCTTCACCATTTCACGCTATGGACCTTTTCTTGTGAAAAACAGTGCAGGCTGAGGGACCGACCATTAACTTGAAAGGGGAGGGGGGTATGGTTTTTTTCTAAAAAAATATTTTAGAGGTGATTTTATGTGAAAAAAATATTTTGGCTGCCAAAATAATGAAAAAAAATTTCGGAACGAGGCATTCTGCCCAAAAAATAATGTTAATTTTGAAAAAAAAAATATTGTGTGGATCAAATGAATTTGGCGGCTACAATCCTTGTATACAAGGATTGTCCACAATCCTTATACAAAAGGATTGTACCTTTTTTCCAAAATTTTTGGAAAAAGTATTATTTATTAAATTGACTAAATATGCAAAAGTTTTTGTTATTTATATAAGAAATATACATTTTGAGGTTTTTATTTGTGGTTTTTGTAATTGTTTTGCATGATATGGCTTCATTTGAAGATTTGTCTAATTATGACAGCTTGTGTGTTTAAGGCAGACAATGTTGTTGTAAAGGATTATGGATTACAATCGTTATTTACATATTTAAATAAACATGCTCACTAGTAGAGCATGCGCAAAATTCAGCTACAAAGTTCAGAAACAAGAATTAATTTATTTAATTTAATTTTTTTTTATATTAATAATACATATTAAATTACAGCACTACTGATACACAAGGATGAATGATAAATATGATAAAATGTAAAGTAACATTACATAAAACACATACACATACAAATGGTTGTATTTTTTGTACTTATGGTGCCAAGACACAATGGTGAGGGAAGCTGCTGAGACTACAGGCATCTCAGAGAAAACTACTATCCAAATTTACCAGTATATAAGAGACATCTGTACAACCAAACTTATACACACTCCATCCAAACTTTCATTGCTGAAAAAGAACTGCCATCCCCTATAATCTATCCATCCCTTTTCACATAAATAATCATTATATCATTTTAATAATTTATTCAATATCACTACTTAATATAAAACTACATTGGTAATACTTTCCTTATTTTCAAAGTAATTTGTTTGATACTGCTGTGTAAACACAACCCAAGCCCAGCCTTAATTAATTCTTGTTGTCCATGTCTCAAATTTAAATTATTTTACTTCAAAAATTGTAAAAATGACAAAAAAGGCAAAAATAATACTAATTTTATTTATTTTATTCATTTTTATATAAAAAAATTTCTTCTACATGATTTTCGGTTGGCGACTACAATCCTTGTATACAAGGATTGTACAATCCTTTTGTATAAGGATTGTGGACAATCCTTGTATACAAGGATTGTAGCCGCCAAATTAATTTGATCCTATTGTGTTGATACACGGGGAAAAAAATTTCTATCCAGAAAAAACCCATAACCCCCCTTCAGGTTAAATGGTCGGTCCCTTACATGAAGCTTCCAGTGGCGGATCCAGGGGGGTCTGTCCCTCCTGCCGAAAGTCTGAATCCGGCACTGGCTTCTAAGTTTTCATTGTACAATGTAGCACTATAGTAATATAAACATATTTTAAGGTCATCATTATTTCAGTCCTCGAAGACGCACGACCACCTCCACGAGAGTACTCCGGTACGATGGTGAGGACTGGGCAACTGCACCATTCAATGTGTAGAATGGGTCTTGGTCTCTCGGGGCCAAGACATGCAGGCTAACGGCGGCACATATCGTAGTTAGGGCTTTGAGTACTTCAAAGTCCTTCTACAAACCAAAGTTCGACCCACCAAGGTAGCTGGATTGCGAAGTCTAACGACAGTCAACCAAACACCATGGGAAGAACAACGTTCCAAAATTATATTGCAATGGAGTGGGCGTCCCTCCAACCTAAAAATGCCGTGAGAGACCTATATAGGTAATCAAGGCAATAAACCACCATACTACTATCATTATTTCTCTCTTGGTAGTTGACATTTTGACTTTAACTAGTAAACAACATTGTGTAGTCAGCTGGTAAAGAATCCAATACAACATTCAAAATCAAAGCCTGGATTTTTGTTAATTGTCTTATCAGATCATCGTATGTAATATCAATTACTTATCTAATCTATTCATTAAACATATTTAAATACACACTGCCTCTTAATTTGCGAACTTGTATACGATGATACGCTATACCCCGAATTTTCAAATGATCATTGTGGCTTAATTATCATTTTGCTATCACTGTCAACGAGGGCTTTCTCTTTCAAACTCATTATTTGATTCATCACCTACCTGTGAAAAATATATATAATGAACATATATAAACTATCACATATAGTTCAGTTTTCATTATCACTTAATTCCAGGTTGACAGATATTTGTAATTTACAGACTCCAACAATAACAACCAAATGTCCACTATGTCATAAGCGTTCGTGGGAATATGATGTAGCCGAACTACAACTCAAGTGCTATATTCTTCCGCGTCCAAATAGTTATCATTCTCGATCAAAGAATTAACAATTAAGCTAGCTCGTTAGTGTATAAATAATTAGATTAATGTTGTATCTTGTAATTTGAAATCGATATGATAAATCTGTGACTTTAAACCAAGAAAAATATTCATACGCAAAATTTGAAAATGCACTGCAAATGATTCATAAATCAAGAACGATTATTTTATTACTTTATTTCGCACAATTATCTACTTATACTGGATTGATTTGTGAGGATTAAAACCATGAGAAACTTCCCTTACGTGCCGAGGGTATGATCGTTCATATGTTGTAGATCCGGGGGGGGGGGGGGGTGTTCTCAAAGCTGTTTACTCCTGCCTAAGGAAACCTTGTTTTTTTAGAAGCGTATTGATGCCACACGAAGACAAAATATCTTGTAATCAAGAAATAATACCTCGTAATTATGAGATCAAACCTCGTAAATATTAATTATTATCTCATAATTTCGGGATGTTATTTTTGAGACACGATATAATAAGTCATAATTATGAGACATGGTCTCAAAATTACGACATAATAAGTCATAATTATGAGACATGGTCTCAAAATCATGACATAAGTCATAATTATGCAATTATTATGAGCTAATTATGACATATAATTTCATAAATACGAGATACTATCTCATAATTATGAGTAAATAAGTCATATTTATGAAATAATCGTCTCATCATTATGAGAAAATTATCCCATAATTATGAGATATTATTTCGTAATTATGAGATATTATTTCGTAATTTTATGATGAAATATCTAACATTTATTATTTATATCATAATTATGAAATAGTATCTCATAATTATGAAAAAACATTTTATAATTATGAGATGTCATCTCATAATTATAAGACAATTCTCTCATATTTATGAGATAATTACCTCAAAATTAATATCTCATAATTATGAAACTTGGTTTTGTTGACAGAAACCTAAAGAAGCGTATTGATGCCACACGAAGAAAAAGATCTCGTAATTATGAGATAATAAGTCATAATTATTCGATCATTAACGCATAATTTTTAGATATTATCTCAAAATTACGAGATAATTATCTCATAATTACGAGATAATTTTTCATAATTATGAAATGTTATCTCATAATTATGGGATACTATTTCATAATTATTGGCTATTTTGCAATTATTAGATAGTTTAAGCAAACGTAATCTAGTACGAGATAGTCCCACATAATTATGAATAAATAAGTAACATTTTTAGATAATTATCTCACAATCATGAGATATTATCTCTTTATTATGAAATAATATATCCCAATTATAATATAAAGCAGATAATTATGAAAAAGTATTTCATTATTATGTGATGTTATCTCATAAGTATAAGACAATTATCTCATCAATAAATAATGAGATAATTAACTCAAAATTATATCTCATAACTATGAGATATTGATAATATCTCATTATTATAAGATAATTACCTCAAAATTAATATATGAAATTATATCTCATAACTCTGAGATAATTGTCTCATAATAATGAGATATTATCTCATAATTACGAGAAAGGCATCAATAAGCTTCCGTAGAAACCTGGTTTTCTTTTCCTTAGAAATCCTTACGTTTACTTAATTTCTCGTTCGAAACTACCTTGAATAATTCTTATGTAAACTTTTCAGTAAATGCATAGTAAATTTGCAGTAAGGAGTACCCATTAATGTGGGAAAATTGGATTTTGCTGCTATTTTTTTTTTTCATTTATTATCATTACTATTTATATTATTTGTTTTTTCCCTCAACACGTTTGAACATTTAACTTCTTATGGAAAGTGTTAAGAAGTCAAAATTTAATTTATAGTGTTCTTACAGATGGTAAATGTGATTGAAAGGTCTCATGCAAAACACAAGCCTTTACTTGGATGTTGATCTTCCAACTGTTTTGAGTTGATCTGCAGTGGATTGAGATTCATTTGGTGTCAAAATTAAGATATTCATGACATACATTAAGTCCACGGATTACAACCTTACATGTACCTAATTTAATCGTGATTTAAAATCGGTATAATTTGACTTTTAAAGAAAAGATCAGAGCCAGGAGCGCATGATACCCCATACATCCGAGCATTCAAGTCGAACTTTTGGCAACAGTGAACGGCAACATTTAATGATTGGACGTGAACAATAGGTTCGTATTGAAAGTTGTTCTACATTCACTTAATACATCGGAAAAACCCTTTATACTAAAACTCAAAAGCTTGTATCACCTAAAATAATCGAGTTTTCAGCCTTTCATAACAGGTAAAGTGACTGCCGTGTTTTTAGATCAACAAAGTTAATGAGTCTGATTCGAGTCCACAGTATTTTGATTCAGCCCTGATGGAGTTTTATAAGGCCTCCTATTCAACCAAACTAAATATGTTGTTGTAAATTTAACAATGAAGGAATAAGGAGTAAATGCAAATGAGGCAAAGTCTCTAGTACAAATACATGGTAAAACTAAGCAATGGAACAACGCTTTTATTGTTGTTCTTCGATGTTGTAAACCCTATTAGACTAAACGACCTGTAGCAAACCCTATCCAGACTAGCCGAATTTTCGCAAAACCTATCCAGACTAACCGAATAGTCGCAAACCCTATCCAGGCTAAACAGATTACCGAAAACCCTATCAAAACTAATCAAATACATCGGCAAACGAATACCGAAGCAAGAAAATGAAAGGGGAAATTCTAAAATGATAAATCCAACATCACGGCAACTCAAAGCAACAAGAATTGAGACAGTATGACAAAGACAAAACAAACGTAGAAAATCCTATCCAGATCTATCCAGACATCCAGAAGTAGTATATAGGTGGTTTTCACTTAGTATTTGTGGTGGTGGATCGTGGTGGATCACCGGAAGTGACGTAGAGCGGAAGTGACGTGACGGAAGTCACGTGACCGGATGTAGACGTGTTTATGATGCGCATGCGCAACCGGAAGTGACCCTTTTTGAGGCCCTAGTCGGGCCTATTGACCGGAAATGACGTGTTGGGACAACACGTGACCCTGCAAGGGTCACGGTTGGCCTTAGTCCATGACGCTTGCGCGACCGGAAGTGGGCGTAGCCCCAGGTATAGACCGGAAGTGGTTCTGTATCTACTGTAAGTAGCCATATTGATAGGAAATGACGTGTTGAAAGAGTGTAAGACCCCGCAGGGGTGTGGTTTCACCATACTACAGTGTACATGCGCGACCGGAAGTGGGCGTAGCCCTGCTATAGACCGGAAGTGGGGCGTAGCCCCATGTATAGACCGGAAGTTCGGAATTTTCCTTCAATTTTCCCCCCTTTTTATATGTTTTTACCCCTTTTTCAATGTTATTCATTGTATATTATTCCCTTTTCTTTCATTTTCTCCATGATCCCACCCTTTTTTTAAATGTTGTTATACCTTTTCAGTATTGTTCTGCAATCCAATGTTTCACCTAATATCCAGGTGTTGTCATTCAGCAGTTACCATTGTATTTCTTAGGGTGTCTTCTATCACGTCCGCGTTCGTCAAAGGGACATAACTCTTGGGAATACCCATGGTTTTGTGGGTGTCTTCTATCAGGTCCGCGTTCGTCAAAGGGACATAACTCTTGGGAATACCCATGGTTTTTGGGGTGTCTTCTATCGGGTCCGCGTTCGTCAAAGGGACTTAACTCTTGGAATACCCATGGTTTTGTGGGTGTCTTCTATCAGGTCCGCGTTCGTCGCGGCCATTCAAAGGGTTGTTAAGCACCTTAATGGTTGCTAGGTGTTTTCTATCACGTCCGCGTTCATCAAGGGACATAACTTTTGCTAGTTATTTTCCCGCCATTTTTTAAAAGTTTGTTGATTTCGCCCGAGGCTTAGGCGAGATAACTCGTGATTTATTGATGTTTGTGCTAGTTTATATTTATGTTTACCAGTATTAAATACGACTAACGAGTACGTGTTTCGCATTGCTCGCGTGCTCATTTCACTATATTGCTGCTGCGCTAGGTCGATTTGGCTTTTGCTGCTGCTGCTGCTGCTGCTGCTGCTTCTAGCTTAGAAAAGAAAAATTCAAAATGTGAATTTTGTGTGAATCAAGACATTATCTACTGAATCCATAAAATGTCACTCTGCGTTTCACCAGACTTTTGATTGGCTATATCTGCATAGTTATAAGCTGTCTCACCCCTTCTTTCCTATCCCAACTGTCTTTGGTCTATCCTTTAAGTAGATTAATTGTCTTCGATCGATAGTGGTCCACAATCCAATACCGCAGCAAACTATTTCTTATCTATAGCATACTTCTGAGCCTCTCTAGAATCATAGTCCTCTTCTTCTAACAATCGCTGAACTGCAATTTAATTGTTCAGTATTCTGTACACCTTCAATCCATTTTGTCCCAAAACACACCCGTTTTAACGTTGCAATAATTTTATCGAAATGATATTTCTTATTGAATGTTTTATTATATTTTTAACCCCAACTATGTTTAGTTCTATCTTAAATATGCTCACGAGTATACTTTTAGTTGTGCTCTCGTGCTCATTTCAGTATTCGGTGGTGGTGGTGGTGGAGGGAAGATAGGCTTTTGTGGTGGTGGTGGTGGTGGCGGTGGTGGTGACAGTGGTTTCGCGGTAGTTGGGCTTTTCTAATGGATGACAATTGTGTTGGTGAGCTTCTTCAGTTATTGATTTTCTTGCTTAATGGAACTACTCACGTCTGCTCACCTGACTCACGAGCTATTCACACGACTCACGAGTTGCTCACGAGTATCGTTTTGACAGTGCTCGCGTGCTCATTTCACTATATTGCTGCTGCTGCTGCTGCCGTTCTAGGGTAATAGTGCCCCTGCTGCTTCTGCTGCTGCTGCTGCTGCTGCTGCTGCTTCCAGCTTTGAAAAGAAAAAAAATACAATAACCTTAATCTAACCTTAACCTTATCTATACTCCAACCCTAACCCTATGTATATTCCAACCCTAACCTTAAACATAATTGAACACTTACTCTAGCATTAATCTAACCCTAACCCTATCTATTATCAAACCCTAACCTTATCTATACTCTAACCCTAACCCTTACAATGCTCTTACCCTAAACATATTTGAACCCTAACCCTATCTTCAATTTTACCCTAATTCTAACCATAATTTAACCCTAACCATATCTTTAATCTAACCCTAATCCTATCTTTAACCTAACCCTAACCCTTACCATGCTCTTACCCTAACCATAAATTAATCCTATCTATAATATAACCCTAACCCTATCTATACTCTAACCCTAACCCTATCTATACTCTAACCCTAACCCTATCTATGATCTAACCGTAATCCTAGCACTGACACTAACCCTAACCCTAACCCTAACGCTATTTGTTATCTAATAGTAGTACTAAGCAGTGTTCTGTCTGTAGCATAAGAGAAATACATTATTTGTTCTGAGCGGTACAATGAATTTATCTAATGTTGGAGACAGAACATTGCTTAGTACTACTATTAGATAACAAATAGCGTTAGGGTTAGGGTTAGGGTTAGTGTCAGTGCTAGGGTTACGGTTAGATTATAGATAGGGTTAGGGTTAGAGTATAGATAGGGTTAGGGTTATATTATAGATAGGATTAATTTATGGTTAGGGAAAGAGCATGGTAAGGGTTAGGGTTAGGTTAAAGATAGGATTAGGGTTAGATTAAAGATATGGTTAGGGTTAAATTATGGTTAGAATTAGGGTAAAATTGAAGATAGGGTTAGGGTTCAAATATGTTTAGGGTAAGAGCATTGTAAGGGTTAGGGTTAGAGTATAGATAGGGTTAGGGTTTGATAATA